>JALKBU010000805.1:0-23991 GCA_023091735.1 Trichomonas tenax | reverse complement strand
ATCCACAAATGATAAAAACCGTTATATAATCAGGTTAAGAAGAATAAGACCGACCCTTGGGTCGGGCTCATTTATCCTAGCCCGAAGCTGAGCTTGCTCAGCGGGATGGGCTCATTTGTGTGTGTGTAAAGTCATTAGTTTCAAAATTAATTTTAAGGTTAATTTTGTAAGCAATTTCAAAATTTTAATTTCTATATGGGGGGACCTAACTTCTAAAACTAACTCTGTCGTAAATATTAGTATTAATAAATTATTGTTTTTATAATTTGTGTTTTCAGTAATTACTTAAAAAGATGTTAGCAGCAGACACGGCGTAGTCGTGGATGGTGCGAACATCTTATTACTAACTTAAAGACTACCCTTTCTGTTCAAAGAAGATGTTGATCCTTCTGATAGCTCTCAAGCTCAACTAATCACAGGCACAGCTATTTCAATCGGCTTTTTAATTGGATTTTTGAGTGCATCTGTTTTGGGATTAATGATTTTCGCAATTTGGAAACCAATGAAAACTCAACCAAACTTGAAGGAAAACTAACTTAATGAGCAATTTTCTTCAAATTATATCATGTTAAATTCTTTTCTAAAATAAATTCTTTGTATATTGAACCCAAATTCGATATCTGAAACAAACAAAAAATATTCTGATTTTCTATGATGATAATTTAATCCTACTTCCTTAAATATAATTCATGGTATAGATTATATATTAATACATCAAATTTTGAAAACACTATTCTATTGTTATAATATCAAAGCATTTATTAATATGATATTTTGACATGTAAAGCAGTATGACATCTGACTTGTAAATTATTGTTCCATTTTGACATGTAAATTATGACAAAAAGTAAAAAGTCACTTTTATCGTCTGGCCGTCCTTTTTTGCAATGGGTCGTCGTCCAGCTCGCTGCTACCGTTACATCGGAAACAAGCCATATCCAAAGTCCCGCTTCTGCCGTGGTGTCCCAGATCCACGTATCATGAGATACGAAACAGGCGTCAAGGCAGCCCACGCTAAGGATCTCCCAATCTGTGCACGCCTCATCCTCCTCGAGCACGAGTGCGTCTCCTCTGAAGCCCTCGAAGCCTCTCGTGTCAGCTCCAACCGTTACATGATGAAGACAATGGGCAAGGATGGCTACCACATCAGAATTAACCTCCACCCATTCCACGTTCTTCGTATCAACAAGATGCTTTCCACAGCTGGTGCCGATAGACTTCAGACAGGTATGAGACACGCTTTCGGTAAGCCAGAAGGCCTCGTCGCTCGTGTTAACTACAACGCTCAGATCATGACAATCCGTACAACACCAGCTGGCCTTAAGCACGCTCTCGAGGCTCTCCGCCGTGCCTCCTACAAGTTCCCAGGCCACACCCGTGTTGTCATCTCCAACAAGGTCGGCTTCACACCATACACATTCGAACAGTTCAAGGAGCTCCAGGCTAACCACGCCATCGTTGACTGCGGCAACCACGTTCGCCGTGTCTACCGCCGTGGCCCAATCCCAACCCACTAAAGCATATTTATTCTGGAGTTGAGTAATTAATTATCTCATATTTTCAAAACTATATAATATGACACAAAACAATCAAGATAGGATTATAGCAATCAATGTTATATAGAAATATTCTTTTCTTTTGTGTAAAATTACATTTTTGAAATATAATTTTCAATATGTTTTGTTATATTGTAGCACTCCCAAAGTTGACCTCAGGCATCATTGTATTGATATAGAAAAGGGTCAATTCGAAAAATATACTCTTCAATTTCCTTTAATCCATTCAGGAATTGAAAATACAGTAAACAAGAGATAACACATTATGACATTTATCCAAGATAACTCGATTTAGTATCTTTCATAAATTTGACATATTGTCATATTTTTATATTTGATAATCAAACCATAGATATTCCATTAAAAGTATATGTTAAATACTAGATAAAAATTTTTGACACATATTTGCCAGATGTCAAAAATCAATTTCGTTTATCAATAAACAAGATTAATATTCAAAACATGTTTCATATGAATTCTAAAGTCTAAAAACATCAAAATCATATTAAAAATAAAAAATGTAAACGGTCGTAAATTAAAAAATATGAAAAGTGACGTTTAAATATAAAGAAATGTTTCAATCGCCGCGCATTCGTTCACCACGGAGCCCAACGTCTGCCCATGTCAGGAAGGTCAAAGTCTGCAAGCTCGACTTTCCCGAAGAAACGGCCGTATTATGCAAGTACACGTCTAAAATTGACGATTTCATGGTCCTCGCGAGAGAGGCCTTAGATTTGAAGAGAAAACCAACACAATTGCTCGATCAAAACATGAATCGTATTACATCAATGAAAAATATCACGGATGACCAAATAATTTATGTTTCTTGCGCAAAGCTTCCAGTTGACGAATCAACCCAGCCATTATACAAAATTCGTGCTTCTGGGCCCTCAAAGCCTGTTATTGTCCTCCCTCTCGTAGAACAAGAAGCGAGAACGAAGCCGCACGCTCAAAACATCGCAGAGCATCAAGCGATTGCCGCATCGCCAAACACTGTGCGCGAGAACATTATTGACTCGCTCCTCGCTGTGTACGCGTCGATGTCTGAGCAGGCGAAGGCGCAGTTGCCCGAATCTGAAACGCTAACGAAATTGCTCAATGAAAGACAGTCCTATCTCTTCCAGGACTCTCTTGTCGCTGAGCTCATTTCACCAACAACAGATATTCACGATGATCCAAATTCTTCGATTATGTTTAATTATATTCTCGAAAAAGTTAAAGGATTCAAGCCAGAAGACTTCAAATTCGCATTCACAGGACCAATGCAGTCAGGAAAAACAACAGCTCTCTCAATGGCAGCAACGATTTTCTTCTTAAAAGCACAAATTTCTTACGACCTTCAGAAATACCTTCTTGTTCCCATCAACTTCTTGCAGCATGAATTAGAAATTACAGATTTCAACAAGATTTTAACTTTCATGGTTATTCAAACAATGCGCGCTCTTAAAATCCAGAGACCCGATTTCGCACCATATATTCCATTGCTTCAGCAGTGGTTCTTGTCACTTTTGAGTGTTTCGCTTCCAACATTCCCACCACAGATTTCTCCAAATGATTCGATATTGCGCACGAATCTTACAGCCTTAGGCTCAAAGATCCACAAGATCTGGAACACTCCAACAGGTCTGAAGGATTATGTCAACATCTGCATGAATTTCCCTAACGAAATTGCAATTATTTTCGGATTCCAGACAGCCGTCGCTATTTATGATCACTTCGAGCACTGCGCAGCTGCTCTTCTCTCATCTGAGCAGTTCTCGGAGATAGAAGGACCAGTTTCGATCCCAGAAGCAATCTGCGAATCACTTCAGTCAATGCCGTTCATTGTCGCATCACATTCAGACGACGAGTTCTACAAGTACTTCACCGCCGACTACATCAACATATCGACCCTCAGAATCGTCGAAGAGGCTCCGAAACTGAAGATCCAACTCGAAGATCCTGTTTTCACTATCAACGGAAGTGTCTGCCTCGGATGCCCCGCGTACGTCTCCGTCTACACGAAACTCTGCAACAACATCACGTTGATGAATGAGAAGAGCCCAGGAAAGGCGTTCACGAAGATTCGAACAGTCGCAGACATCTCTCGAAGAGAAGACGTCCGCGAGGAAGTCCTCAGATTCCTCTCCATTCTCGATGCGGATGACATAGATGAAGATCCTGATGTTGTAACTCAGGTTCTCAACGGAATCCAGAACACAGAATACTTCTGTGCAACAGTCCAATGAATATAATTTTGTAAAACCTTTTAAAAATCATTTCTTTAACTTATTCTTTCATACCATAGCGAATTCACAACAATTTCATTGAGATTTTTTTATTTGAAATATATATTATTTTATGAACAGAAAATATACAATGTATGAAGCATTTACATAAACAAGAATGAAATATTACTCAAACTAACAACAAAAGCAGAAAAATATAATGAAAATTATTTCTTTTGCGGAGTTCTACCTTTTGATTTGTCGGATTTTATTGGCGGCCTGACGCTAGGCAATGCCTTTCTGAGTTTTTCGCGGAGTTCGTTCTGTTCTTGTTCTATCGCCAATATCTCGTTTTTGCAACGCTGAAGATCGCTGATTATTGGCTCAACTGGTATCAAAACCTCTGGAATTGCAGATTCTTGCTGTCCTGACAATTGGTATTTATAGTGAATAATATTGATTCTTTCTTCAGTTTCCAATTTCCATCTATTTGTGCCCTCTGCTTCGCTGAGTTTGTTGTAGAGCTGTGTCTCGCGGGTGAGCATTTCTGTCAAATATCCTTCTAAATAATTTAATCTTGCTTGAATTTTCGAAGCTTCTTTAACCTGTTTGAGATAAATTATGGAATTGTAATCAACCGTCGACTCTTCAACAACCTCTTTGACATTTGGTTGACTGCTCGAAGAGGGGGGTTGCGTTTGATCCATATATGAAATATGTCAAAATGATATCGGTTCTGTCGTGTAAATGACAAAAAATATGTATAATATGACTTGTAAAATTATATTGAATATTGAAAACTGTGTTGTAAATGTTGTAAATGTTATTAATTCTAAAATTGACATGTAAAATATTCAATTAATAATAAAACTGTCATGTAATTTTCAGAAAATCAATTTGATTTGTAAATTATATATTTTGACATGTAAAATATGAAATCAAAATATAAAACATAAAATGAAAGAATGAAGAAGTAAGAGGTGTAGAATCAAAACTGAATGATTTTGATTTCGAAACTTAAAAATAAAATTTTTATGCAGATTTAATCTTTCTTGCGCTCAACACCAAGTGCACCACCCTTACGGCCTGTTGACTTTGTGGACTGACCACGAACCTTAAGGCCGAGACCGTGGCGGATACCACGTTTCATTCTCATCTTCTTCATACGCTCGATTTCAGAACGGAGGTTAGCACCGAGGTCTGTAGCAACCCAGTGAGTGTCCTGACCTGTAGCGCGGTCGAAGCGGCGGTTGAGCATCCATCTTGGGATGCCGTGCTCTGTTGGGTTCTGGATGATGGAGACGATGAGCTCCTCCTCTTTTGGTGTGAGTGTACCAGCGCGGCGGAGTGGGTCGAGGCCAGAACGGCGAACGACAGCATGAGCGAATCTGCGGCCAATGCCAGGGATGTTTGTGAGGGCGAGGTAGAGTGGGCGGCGGCCGTCGACGTTGGTAGAAAGCATACGGACCATATCACGGAAGGCAGCTGGATCGGTGACTTCGATTGGCATTAAAAAAAGGCCAAACCATAAACTTTACGTGGTCGGGCTTATTGCAGGGGATGGTTCCCCCTCAAATGATTGTGTAACCAAAATGATTTATGAAATAACGCGAGTATCCTCCTCTAAGAATGTTTTATTCATCAAAATTCGATTTCTTGAGATTTTGATTTATTCAAAATTAAATTATAAAATGTGAGGGCCATCTTTGATGGCATATGATAGCATAAGCTATAGGTAATTGATCAAGAATAATTGAAGAAAATGAGAAAAAAAATATCTCGACTGAACCAAAAATGC
The DNA here is from genome assembly GCA_023091735.1 of Trichomonas tenax. Classification (NCBI taxonomy): domain Eukaryota; phylum Parabasalia; order Trichomonadida; family Trichomonadidae; genus Trichomonas; species Trichomonas tenax. The sequence continues at coordinate 18,430 of JALKBU010000805.1, read as the reverse complement.
ATTACATAAATATTATATTTGAGGGGCACTATGTATTTAATTTTAATTTTATGTTCTAATTTTAGATATTGATTAATATCAAAATGTGCATTGAGCTTTTGGAATTCTATTAAACACACCGTTGTCCTCTGAATGGTTGTATCTAAAACATGCATTAGTCATAGTAACAACTTGATATAATAGTATTATATTAGTAAAAAAGAAAATAAGTGTCAAGGTTCTATAGTGTAATGGCTATCACTGGGGACTCTGAATCCCTAAATCCAGGTTCGATTCCTGGTGGAACCAAAATTTTTCTTTTTTATTGTTGAGTTCGTTTAGAAATAATAAAAAATGTCTGAGATCGACAAAGAAGCGGCACTCAAACAAGCCATCAACGACGAACTAGAAAAATATGGTTTTCTTGCACAAATAAGGAACCAGCTTCGTTTGGAGACACTTAATACAGCAAGAAATCTTGCAAATGATAAGAAAATCGCCAATACAAAAGAAATAGCACCAGTAAAGCTCGAAAAAGAGGAAGATCCAATTCTTTTGGCCATGGTTTACGATTTTCTCAAGTATTGCAATCTCGATCATACAAAACAAATGCTTGATCTCGAAATTGATCCAAAAACCGAGCTCGAAGACTTAGAAGGCGCGCTTCCACAAGTTGCTGATCAAGAAGGTCCATATTTGCTAAGAATTATCAAACAAATCAGACAAGAAAAAGGCCTCTAAAGGGATGCCTCATTTTACGGCAATTACAGATTTGATTTTGTTTTTATTTGATCAAAATATTTGATAAAATTAACGAGAACTGTTTTTATAACATGATCCAACGTCTCTATTCCTGTTACTTCTTACTACATTTCAAAATACTAAAGCTGTTTTTTGTATTAATATATTTATTGAATATCAAAATAACCTATTTCTGCCTTCCAAACTTTCCCTACATAATGGCAAAAGAACAGATAATATAACACCAAAGTATTTCTGAAATCTGTCTTACGAAAGATTCAATACGCAATTTGGCATAATGCTCCTCTTCAAATTAAAGCCTTTTCCTAAACGTATTTTTTGTTTTTTTGAAAATTTTCATGATTCATTTCGATTTGCGACCTTTAGAAAAGAATAATCGACCTTCTAAAATAGTCATTCTCACATATTTTACCTTTAGTTTATATCACATCAGTATAAAAGGATAAATATAAAAATTCATAGAAAATATTCGAAGATATTTCATTTCATGAATAAGAAGTATAGTGTAAGAAAAGGATTGTTTAATGTCGTAATGTATATCTGATCCATTGCTTATCAATAATGTGTTGCTTTCCTGGTTTGGAATTCGAAACAAAAAAGCATTCTGACTTTAATAAGCCTTTAAATAATCGTAGGTGTCATATACATATATCAGAAAAGTGATGTTGCTTCGTAAGCCATTCATCATTCTGTCGAATAAAAAGTTGTCTAAATTAGATAATCGAAATAGTTTCATCCCAAAGCATGCAGATAAGAGCAGACAGTCATGTGCTGAACAGGTGACACGGTAATGAATGATTTTTTACGCGATATTTTTCTGTCTAATTTTTCAAAACTTGGTTACATGTTTTGGTATGACAGCCTCATTTTTGTAGCAAATGCGTAACTCCCGTTGAAGGGAAATTGCAAACAAACAAGATCGAAATAAATTTGAAAATTCTCAGCAATAACGAAAGTTAAAGTAATTTTGTATGGGTTGTCTTATTTGCATTAAAGTATATTATCTGAGCCTCTCTTCTTGTCGGAATCTGAGAGTTATTTATAGCTGAAAGTCGATGACACGAACTTCGTAAATTTTTTTCTCTCTATAAATTAAAAAATTTTTAGTGACAATTTCTATGAAAGGAATGTTCAAAAGGAAGAACAAAGAGCAAAGTGATTCGAACCACGATGCTCCGCAGGTAGTTTTCCAAGAAGCACCACCGGATTTAGACATATTCACAACAGCTCGCTTTAATTTGCGAAATTTCAAAAAATTTTTCGAGCAGACACAAGACAATGCATTTGAGCCATACCAAATAGTCAACGCATCATTGTCGAAGGCATACTCAAATCTCACAAACAAGCAGTCTGAATTAGAGACCGAGAAGGAACATCACACAAAGGACATGGAATCGATAACATCCGACTTAAACAAACAGAAGGAATCGTTTGAGACAGAAACAAAAGAAATTGAAAATCTCAGAAAGAAACAAGAAGAAATTTATCAATCTAATCAAGAACTCAAAGAAAAGATACAATTACAAACAACAAAGAACGCTACAGCTGCAGAACAAAAACTCAAACTTGCAGCATTACAAGAAAATTTGAAATCATTACGTAAATCAATCGAAAAGAAGCAAACGGAGTTAGAAACCGTTGTGTCATCGAATAAGACAGCAAGTGACGAATACAAAAGCCTTAAACAACAGTTAGTCGAGAAACAGAAATTTGCTGAACAAGAGTTGCTCAAAAGTGAAAAACAAGTCAAAGATCTTCAAGTGCAAGCGAAGAAACAAGAGCAAGAACAAGAAAGACAAAGATTGAAAGCAGAACAAAAATCTCCGGCGAAAAGACGCGTTTCTATGGTTGAATGTAAGACAGAGACTTTCATTATCCAAGATAACCTGCGTCTCGGCAATAAAGAACTCGATTCTCTCAGATTGCTCACACAGCAGATCCAGAAGGAGAATGAAGAATTAAAGGATGAGTACGAGTCCAAGCAGATGGATGTCGACTGTCTCATACAGCAGAATCTTGGTCTCAAGCAAATTCTTCGTGAAATGCTAGAAAATAATTAGTAATGTTTGTTTTTCATCTCTATAGTAAAGAATTTGTGTTGTTTGAATAATTATAACGGTATTTGGATAATTAAGCTATTTAAATGATCGATAATTAGATCATTATTGTCATATACGGTGGAAGCATGGGCCTGCGCGGTATCTTCAAAATCCCAAACTGCTCCATTCGCTTTCGATCTGTAATTAGAAGTATTTAGAAGTTTTTTAACTCTCAAATTTGGTTTTTAGCGACCAAAATTGGCAAAATTAGCATTAACATTATGTAAATGTTATAATAAACAATATTTTAAAAATCGGATAAGGTTAAAAGTCACGTTTTTTCACAATTTATTTGACACTGTTTACATTAATAAAATAGTATATATGATGCTAATTATTTTTCCATCGTTTTTATTTTTGAATACTTTATTTCTATTAATCAATAATTTCAGCATATTCATTGCGAGGCTATGAGTATAAGTTGGTGTATCACATTAAAAACATGTAATATGTGCATGCATCTATGTATATTGTCGTTTCCGCAATGATTTCGTGTATTTATAATTTATAAATTAAGATACTGAACACTTATTCAATTAGGAGCTTGTATTATTTGTAATATGTTACTATGTTGTTGGCATATGATATATTTATAATAAATATTGCTATTTACTCAATAATAAGCTGATATCAAATTGTTAATGAAAAATATGAAACGATATTATATATGTTTAACACTACAACTATGTATGGCATCACATAAGAGTTATATCTGCCTATACATGTTTGATCTGGTTCTGACCCACAGAGTTGATACACTTCTTTCATATGGTCACTTAACTTTCACTTTAATTCTTCGGTTGGCGGCTGAATATTATAGAAGCAATATATTTAGAGTCATTTTGCTTTGATTTGCGATATTACGCCACAAAAAATGTATTTTATGCAAAAGTTTTAAATTTATTAGAAAATTGTATATAGAGTTCCCAAAAATCAAATAATTTTTTGATGATAAATTTGTCAACTTTTGAATGGTTTATTTTTTGTCTGACCAACTATTATTTTTGCTTACTGCAAGAGATAAATATTTGAGTTTTATTAAGGTTATTTTTGAGAAGGTAAGGTTATATATTGAATGGAAATTATCTATTGAATGTTCACTTCATTTCTCTAAAAATGTTCACAATGGAGCATCCTTCCTACCTCAAGACAGGCCTTCCAGGCTTCTTGACACAGCACGCCGTCGAGATCCACGTCACAAAGCACCACCAGGCCTACATCGACACAGCTAACAAGCTCATTGTCGGCTCTGGCCTTGAGGGCAAGACAATCGAGGAGGTCATCCAGAAGGCGCAGGGACCACTCTTCAACAACGTCGCTCAGCACTTCAACCACTCCTTCTTCTGGAAGTGCCTTTCTGCTGACAAGGTTGAGATGCCAGCTGCTGTTGCTGATGCTCTTGCTAAGAACTTCGAGTCCGTCGACAAGTTCAAGGAGACATTCACACAGAAGGCCTCCACAGTCTTTGGCTCCGGCTGGTGCTACCTCTACAAGAACAAGGAGGGCAAGCTCGAGATCGGCCAGTACTCCAACGCCGCTAATCCAGTCAAGGATGGATTCAAGCCAGTCCTCACAGTCGACACTTGGGAGCACGCCTGGTACATCGACTACGAGAACCGCAAGGCTGAGTACTTCAAGAACTTCTGGGATCACGTTAACTGGAACTTCGTTGCTGCTAACCTCTAAAATCTCTCTCCTCTAATTATTTCAGATTTTTTTGTTCATAACACTGACACAATACTTTCTATTGAAACAGCGAGACTATAGTTGTTGTTTTTCTGCTTAATTATAATTATCATTGACATTTGATTCAATATGTTTCTGATAATAAAAAGATGCTTTGATTACTTAAATACTATCACCATACACATTCCACCATTAGAAAAATATTATTTCAAAAGATTAGAGTCTAACTCTATTCTTTCATTATATCAAAAAATTAATATGCTGTTTGACTACTATTCATAAATACATCAAATACACACAGTAATTATATCGCATTTTTATGTCTATAAGATAATGTTATGATATTGTATAAAGGTTATAACACTTTTTTAAAGACTTTATGTAGTCCAAAAAATGGACTTAGCTCTTTAATCATTTATTTTCAAGGGGTCTTGCTTAACTAAGATGATAGTCCAACTCACTCTGTCATGATTTATCAACATCTTTCATCAATTTCACTTAATTATGCACGATATTATTAGAATATATTTTTACTGACGAATTTCTCATGTTTGCGCTGGCAGAATCTATCAGATCGAAGAAAAAATCATATTTACCGAGTTTAATTATACAATCATATCCAAATTTTTTTAAACCAAGAGAATTACATTATATTTTGTATTTGGCGTACACTCTAGGAGTATAATATGCGGTATTTGTCACCAATGGGTTTGTCTTCAAAATTTTGAGATACGATATCTAATCTTATATGCGCATGGATTTATGAAGGATAGCTGAGATGACAACATTTGAAACATCATTTGGTAAACGTTTTATCTTGTTTTCTATGCTAGATTTCTCTTTGGTATGGTAAAAATCAATAAACGTCGGCACCAAATGTGCAAAAACCAAGAGAGCTTTACAGCGTTGAAATATATATATCGGATACATGTAGGGATCATTGAGCAAACTGTGTCGTGTTCTGTTGTCTTACAGTTTTTGCGCTTTGATGAAAGTATATATTATAATAGTTCTTATGCACTATTAATCATGTGCACATGGTCATAATTTGCAATAGATTATGATTTTCATGACAGCATAAGCGGTTGTCATCGATTTTGAATCTAAAATATATTTATTTCGCAATTTGCAAAACTAAGTATTTTTTTTGAAGATATACAACTCCAATGCTTGGGTGTATACATCTAACTGTTGTATCACTGAACTTTTTCAATAATTTCTAAATATCGTTCCAAGTTGTTCGAAAGGCTGATAATATGTGCTTCAAGGCTGAAGGGACTCTGAAGCACATCTTATCAGCCTCTCGAACAAAACTCAACACAGAGTTCCATTTTGTGGAGCCTTTAGTGAGAAGTTTATATGTCATGTAAACAACAAAAATTTAACAAGTAAAATTATTTATTCCAATTATTTATAAGTAAGTTTAATTTCCTTCATTTTTTCCTTCCACATTTCTATTATCTAATCTGGAGCATGTGTGGAAATAAATTCTGTAATTTCCTTCATGATTTGTAACTCAACATCCGTTGGTAAATGAAGATCGATAATAGTCTTCATCATAACATCGCTTGTTTTATAAGCGATGTTAATAGTTTCTTTTAGTGTTTCTAATCCTAGCATAATTGAACTAGGATTATAGGCTAATGATCTTAACTCTTGTTCAATTTGAAAGCTAGCAGAGATACGTGATTCATTGATGAAGATCTTTGCTGAGAATTTAGGTAATTGATTGATTGCTGAAGATTTCTGCTAAGAATGGAAGTAATTGATTGAGTGGCTATATTATCTGTTGATTGTAGAGGTCATTGATTTATTAATGCTTGATCTCTCCTGGTTTTTAAAAGCTGTTCGTTTACTACATTAAGTATGGCCAATCTGACACTTTACAAATGTCAGTTTTTCTCGAAAGGTGAAGGCCTCCATCTTTCATCAATTTCACTTAATTATGCACGATATTATTAGAATATACTTTTACTGACTAATTTCTCATGTTTACGCTGGCAAAATCCGAGGAGGTTCATTCTAGAACGTTTAAGCGAGTGGGTGTTGTTTAATAATCATCTTGAGGCAACTGTTTATATTAAAATGATTTAAAGACAAAATATGTATAAACAAATTCACGTCTTACATACGATGTCCGAACATATTCACATCATAAGCACAATATCCAAACATAATCACGTCTTAAGCACGATATCTGTACATGCTCACATCGTAAATATGGTGTCTGAACATAATAACATAAGAAACACAATGTTTTTACTTGTTCTCTAGTAAGCAGTTATTTATCCATGCTACTTTTAATTCAGCTGCATAGCTACTCTCAAACTATATGTTATTAATGTGATTTTGTACAATCTTATTGTCACCTGAAGTAGCTCACAAAATCTTATTCTCATCTGAAGTAGCAGATTCAATCTCAAAGTCACTTAAATTGATTGGATTCGTCAATGTCAAAGTATATTCCACAATAATATTATTTTAATTATCCAATTTTTTTTCCAATACTTTTTCCTATTTATTTTTTATTTTTATTAAATCTATGTTATTCTTTTTAATTATTGTTATTTATATCTAAATTCTGCTCAATTCACTTATTTCAGATTTCATTTTTTTATAGATTTCGATAAATAATATTAATAAGTAGTTACAAATATATTTGCAACCTTGTTAAATCCATTGGTGCATTGTTTCTTTATAATAAGAGAAAAAGTTTGAAATTTCCTCAAAAAATTAGTTTTGCTTATAATAACCTATATCAAAAATGAAGTTAATGTAGTAATTTAAAAATTAAGCAAACATCAAAAAAGGCTTGAAAAGTGAAAAGGAAAGAAAAATATTTATTTTTATACATATATTTCAACTTCTTTTTCTCGGCTTCAGTAAGATCAAATTACGCGGTAGTCGAGGTTTGAAAGTAATTCATAGCGATATATATATACTTTAAATATTAGCCCAAGTTCTTGGGAAATGGGGAGTGTTATCACCTTTTATTGTATCAATTTTGAAGATATATATTTTTTTTTATGCCAAATATGTATTTGAAAAAGTGATTTTAAGAGCTTTTTCTATTATATAATGAATTTGTTTCATTTTCGATGAATGAAATCTAAAACAATTTCCCCTATAGACATAAAAAGGCCTTCGACAGCAATAAAAAAGATCAGAAAACCCGAAAAACCCGTTGACACATTGAGAAACATCACTAAACAAAACGAACAATACGCAATTCAAATCTCAGATCTTGAAACTAAAAGAGATTCCCTAATGGATCAAATAGACGATTTAAATCAACGAATTATTCGTGATGCTGATCTTATTTCTGGATTAAGAGATAAATTACAAGATTTAATAAAAAGAAAAAGCGAATTAAAGGATAAAACGCCAAATGAAGAGGAAATCATCAAACCACAGCTCTCGGAAAAGGTAGAGGAAGCGTTAAAAGCGTTTGAAACACAATCACCGTCAAAATATTTGAGTGAAAATCCTCTTATTTTGATGGACATCGTTTATGGGTCGAATTACTTTGCTGAGGTTACAAAAAGCATCGGTACATCTCTAACTTTGGGTGAATTTTTATTTACATCAATGGAACAATTAAATTCGATTTCTCGATGTTTGAAAGCTTATGAATCACTGAAAGAGAATGTAAGACTCACAAATTTCTTGGAGACATCAACAGACACAATCGGAAGAAGTCTTGGATTTACAGGAACGAATATCCTTTCATCAGCCATCATTTCGAAAGATTTTTACACTGTTCTGTCTTCAACAAAGTATTTCTTCACTTTGGACCTCGACAGGAGTTTCGCGGGACTCTGCATCAAAGAGAAAAAATCATTAATAATTTTGGATCCTGTTAATGATAAAAATTATTGTCCATCGATCGATCAGATCCTCAATCCCACAAACAAACCATTGCTGGTGTCCCCTGTCTGGGATATTGGCGTTTTATACATTCCGCAAACGAGTCCATTCAAGAAAGGATTCACTAAAGCTGATGTTATGGTCACGGAATTCTTTTGTCAACTTTTGGCGCCTCTTTTGTATACACACATCAACTATGATTATTCCATACAACTCGCGAATCACCGCAGAGCCCTGCAGATCTTCAAAACGAACTTAGTTCCTAAGAGCTCTCTCACTGAGTTGATTCCTTTCTTATACCAAACAATTCAAGAATGCATTTGCGCGAATGATGTCGAAATGTATATTGTAAGTGATCAAATGTTTGCGAAAGTCAACAGCGAAGGCAAAGTTGATGGCGAACATGCGCCATTGAGTGGTTTCCCGCAGATAATTGTTGGAACGAAAGATTATTATATTGTTGACAGAGTTAATGAAAGAACTCCGGGATACTTTGGAAATACTGATGAGTGGGCACTCGGAAATTGTTTTTTGGGAATGCCGATCATATCATCAAACAGTGTTATTGCTACTTTGGAACTTAGTGGTAAAGCAGGAGCAAATAAATTCACTCAGTGGGATATCGATTTCGTTTCAGTCATTTGCAGATGTCTCGGATTAATTTTGCCACGTTGTTTTCAAGTTTTTGACAAAGAAAGGGACGAAAACATCATCAAAAACGCAGCGCAGTTCTCTGAGTCTATAGCAGAATACACTTTCTCAAACATGACAACTGTTCAGGATATTTACGAGAAAGTTTCTTATGATATAATGAAAGTCATTAAATCTGAATATCTTTTGATCGCAACGAAAGCAGAAAACGCTCCTAAAATCATTATCAGTTTCAAGAATGGAGAAAAGAATGACACTCCTTTCATTAATTATGAGTTTTTGAGCTCATTTTTGAAGCAAAACAACTCAATCAACACAACAGATTTCACTCAAGTAAAAGATTTTAGATCAATTAGAGAAATCGAATACGTTGACATTGTCGCAGCAAACAGGGTCCTTAAGGAGTTCGCTTTTACGATCGTTTGCATGAATCCTAAGAACAAGTTGCAGCACTTCAAAGATACAGATAGATATATGTTAGAAGTTTTCGCATATCTTTGCTGCGCTTCAAATGTTATGCACGGATTCTTGAGAAACAAAGAAACGATGGAACTTGATAACTTAACGTATCAAAACGCATTCGATGTGTTCAAGACAGTCCTTCTGAAGGAGAAACAAATACAGGCTTTGCTTGGAGTCTTCGCTGAAATGATCAATTCACATTCTTTCTGTGTTATCGAGAAATCAAAAACGAAAGGAACATTTTCGATTCTATTTTCATCACCAACTGTTAAAATAACTCCACCAATCGGTTTGGATGATGTTCTTTCAGCAATGATCCTATCACAGCCAAGTTCTCACATCATTGTTGAGAAAATACAGGAAACAGCCATCAAGGATTCCAAATTCGTTGAAATTTTCAAGCCATTCGAGAGTTTGATTGTTTCGCCACTTTTAAGTGATCAAACTTATTTCGTTATCTTCGTTGCATCAGAGAAGATTGTCTCTAATTTCCAGGTTTTGTACGATATTTATAGTCCAATGATTTCGATACTTTTCAACCATTATTTAGAAACAAATCACACGCAAATGATAAGAAGAGCAAATGCTCTTAAAACAGAAGAACTCTCTCAGTACGACAGTGATCTCAACAACAAAGCCTTTGTTATCGAAAAATACGATGATGATCAATTAATAGAATTGATTTTAAGAGTTTTCGAGAATTTGGATATAAACAACGTTCTTTGTTGTGAAGTCTCGAAAGTCGTGAAATTCATCGAAAAAATCATAAAGCACTACAACAAGCACCAATTTCACAACTGGCACCATGCAGTAGAAACGCTCCAGCTGTGTTATTACATCATCAAGAAAGCGAAGATGGCGAGAATCTTTTCTCCAATGAATATCACTGCAATAGTCTTTGCTTGTTTGATGCACGACATTTTGCATGATGGAACGTGCAATGAGTATCACTCCAAAGCTCATACAAATGTCTCTTTCATTTACCAATCGAAGCAGTTGCTAGAAATGCAAAGTTTGACGGCTTCTGCGAGATTGTTGAAATCTGCGCCTTTCTTCGTCTGCATCAATAACGATGACTTCTTCAAGTTCTTCAGGGAATGCATTTTGGCAACAGATATTTCAAAGCACAACGAAATCGTCAGTAACTACTTCTCCATTGCAAAGAATTTCGATTCTAAGAACCAAATGCATCAAATCACTCTTGCGAAACTTTTGATTGCTGTTTGTAATATTTCCAATGTTTTCAGGCCTTTCTCGCATGCTGAGCAGCGCGCAGAACAGCTGGAGACAGAGATAGACATCGTCAACGAGAAACTCAAAACAATAAACATCAAAGAAACAATCAAAATGTTCAATGAATGTGAAAACGGTGATTTACCAAACATAGAGCTGAAATTTATCGAAGCTGTTGCGAGCCCGTTGATTAAAACACTCACTGGATCGTTCCCAGAGGCCAACGATCTCTCTGTTGCACTCGAAGACACAAAGAAGAATTGGCAACAAATTATAGAGAACTTGAAATAAAATTATTATTTGTTTGTTATCTACATTATACCTTTTTGAGAAAAATCATTAGATTTATGCTAAAAATTAAACCAATCTTTAATAATCTAAAAGAACCTCAGAAGAATTTTAGTTCTTCTTTGGAGCTGGTTTCTTAGCGAGGCGCTTCTTAACTACCTGGACCATCTGGTGTTGGTTTCCTTCGATAGCAACACCAGCATATGAACGTGTGGCTTTCTTGCGGACTGTACGCTTCTCAGCAGCAGCTGTGTCAGCAACAGACTTCTTGTGGTCGTGGCGGAAGTGCTCTGTCCAAGCGATCTTACGTGGGTTGCGCTTTCTCTCCCACATGCGGAAGGCCTTGCGGGACTCGAAAGCCATGAGGTGCTTATCCTCACGGATGTGGACGCGGCCATGGCCAGCGTGGAAGATGTGTCCGGAGAAGCCGCAGATTTCAGTCTTTGTGCTCATACTAAAAAGGCCAAACCGCTTGGCCGTCAAAAAACGAGTTCTGACAAATAAAGACAGTTATGTTAAGTAAATCATTCAATAAAGCATTTTCTGACAAATAAAACATATTATGTCATGTAAAATATTTTGACAAATAAAACATTTACTGTCATGTAAAATAACTTCTGCCAAATAACTTCATTTTATTTCACGTAAATTATCATGTTTTTGAAAATTATTTTCTAAAATGGATGTCAAAGTAATCGAAGGCATTTCTTATATCAGAATAACAAAATAGATCTACAAGCGCATGAATTCAATGATAAACATTATTACAGAGTTAACAGATGATGTAACGATGCCGGATTTCCTAAGGATACCATCACTGCCATATGTTACAGTTACTTCAGTGATGAATTAGACCTGCAAAATCAGACAATATAACAAAGAATTACAATAAAAAGTGACAATGTAAGGGCCGACTTTACAAAATACCAATAAAGGTTAATATGGCACTTTTATTTTATAAATATTTTCCCCTGATATATATATATAAATAGAAATAAGTTTATCATCAATATGCTACATGAAATTTGTTCCATATTTAAGAGTATCTCGATATGTTTGATCAAAAATAGTTACAAACCTAAATCAAATAAACGTGAGTTTTGGAAAAAAATATACTAACGTAACAAAATAAACTAATTTCCATGTTTATAATATAAATTGCTATGGAACAACAATGTGTTTATCTTTCATCAGCATAATTAGGTTGTTGTGGAGGCATCGGAGGCGGCTGATAAGCTTGATTTGGCTGTCCTGGTGGCGAATAATTGCCTGGAGGAGTCTGCTGATAAGGATGAGGAGGCTGCAGAGGATTCTGCGGGTACTGCTGAGGTGGCTGATAAGCTTGATATGGCTGTCCTTGAGGCGGACAATAGCCTGGAGGCGGTGGTTGATATTGCTGAGGATGCGGTTGATATTGCTGTGGATTTTGTGCGTACGGCTGAGAATTCTATGGATATGGTGCTCCTTGCGGGCTGAGGAGAGGCTGCTGATAAGGCCGTGCATAGTTTGTTGGTGGGACAGAATTAATCCAGATTGCAGGTGGTTGAGCGCCTTGAGAAACTTTATAAAGGTTAATTCTTTCAAGGTGCTCAGGAGGAACTTCTAAGAAATCTCCGTTATTTCTAATTGCTTTGTATGCATAGTTTTTGAAGTCATTTGTGTGTGAAAAATAACGGATAACTTTTGGTCTGTAGATCTTGATCTTGGAGTGGTAAATATTGTCAAAAAATATCGACATTCCGATAAGATGACTAATGAAGTGGATGAATCGTCCAACATGACTGTTGAGGAACTTATAGTACATGTTTCCTTGGCCACAGACAATTGCTCTTTTCACTCCATAAAGATATTTCACAACATTGACTTCAGCACAATAGTCAACGGCTTCTCTTTCATGCTGCTTGATGGCACACATCCTGTCATGCACTGGCTCTGACATTCTGAATTCATATTCTGGAATAATCATAAATAAGTTTGAATCGATAACAACATCATCGGTATGCACGATAGCCCAGCTTCTGTATTCAAGAGGGATTACTTTGTGTACTTCTTGGTCCATATAGCTTCGACAAACCGAAATTTTGACAACTGGTGGGTTATTCTTCAAAAATGAAAGCGCTTGTTCAGGGGTATCAATGTGGATACACTTGTTCAGTACATAATTATCATAGGCGTTATGTCTATTAGAAAACCACTGATAATTTTTGAAAATTCGGTCTCTTATTTTTCCATCCATGTCATATTTATCGGGCTTTAATTTCTTCATGTTTCACCAGAAGCAGCAAAGATTTATTAAAATTAAGAAGGCTAATGGAATGACAAAGAACCAAAATCCAGATCCTACCACGTAAACAATACCTGAAATAACAACTACTACGCTCCATAAGACATTAGACAGCAACGAAAGCATGAATTCTTGACATTGTGTATGAAATTTTGATCTTCTGTGACAACAGAAGTACGCAATGAAGTTCATCACCATAAAGATGATGTAGAATATACCGCAGAGTATAACAAGCGTGTTAAATGTTTCGCCGTTATATTTTCTACAATTGAAAATTCAACGTTGGGATCTGATTTTTCACATTGACATTTCTGACGCAAATAGTTGATTTTTGACACATAAAACAAACAATTCCGACACTCAAAACCATTTTTGACAAATAAATAATAAATTTCTGACATTTTAATTATTTTTTTTGAAATATAAGGTTTGTGGTCTATTGGGCACTTTCAAAGTCTGTTCAAATCCGAGGTTTTCAGGATATGGCATGACTCAAGAACTTCAGAGAGTCGTATGTAATGCGTTGATGTTCTCATTTACATTACTCGCTTTAGCCGTATACCGACGCAGTTGAAATTTGTTGTTCTATTGGGAACACCCAGATCACCTGCAAAACCATAATAGTCATTATTCGAAATCTTATTTTGTGCATGAAAATAATCATTAGCTACTAATAACTCTATAACCATTATAATAGGTGGATTTTGAAGAACGAATTAATATATCATTGCGATCGAATAGTTTGATATATCATTGAAATATTGCGATAATTTAATTTTTCATTTTTTCATCTAATGAATTTTTGGAATTTTAAAGGATCTCTTGAAAGAAATTTATCCCATGTTTTGTTATTAGTTATTTTCATGTTCAAATTTTTTTAAATATTGAATATCAAAAAAATAGATTATGGTTAGTTTACGCATAGTGTATTGCATCATTACAGTATGTTTATATTTTATTAAAGTACATATAAAAATTGCTAAATTATAAATAACGAGAAAATTAGCGCGGAGGGATGAGAGAATGGCAAAATTCTGCAGGCCTATTCTTAAAATGGGCTTCAAGCCTGTTTTGGATCTGAATAAGTGCTTGAATCCATCTTTCATCTTCGGACATGTTTTTGTATGGTTCCTGGCTTTTGATGTAAACGAGAATTTCTTCTGCCATCATGTAAATGACTGTTCCTGGTCCGTGAAAGATTTTTGCATTGTCGAAAACAGATTCCAAGTCAAATAAGAATTTGACGAGATTTTCGTAGTTTCCAGCTCAAAGTTCGGACTTTACTTTGTTCAAATCGATTGGATTTTCGACTTTTTCTTTGTATTCTTTGTATAATTCTTGATTTTGGTCCAGTCCAGCACGGAATGGCACTGTAAGATTCCATTTGTAAAGGTGATTCATCAGTTTTATGCACCATTCGCGCTGATTTTCTGTAATTAACATTTAAAAAAGTGAAAAAAAATCGTCGTTGATAACCTATATATTCACATTGTTAAACTCACATTGATATATAATGATTTTTTTGCGTTCTAAAATTCTTCGTTACAAAAATAATATTTTTATCCAAATTAAAAAAATGATTTTTGAACCAAAAGGATATGGTCAATCAAATTAATTCATCAATGATAGATTGGTTTTATAATGCCAATAATCTGAATCAAAATATATTTATATTTTGATATATTTTATTCAATTTGCTTCTTTTCTAGATATTAGCATTCTGTACATCATAGTTTTTAAAATTTATCACATAAAAATCTGATAACCACACGATATAATGAATCCTAGTGATGTCAAATGAACAATTTACTTGTCAGCAATATTATGTCAAAAATTTTAGTGTACGTTATGTAATTAATTATTTTTATGCGAAAAATCGACCTAGACGATGAAACAGGTCGAGCAAATCCTTTCATTATTACAGATCCCTGCCGCTTGTTTACGATGTCACAAGCGAAAGAGATTATGATTGAGAAAAATAGAGAATCGATTCGAACTCAGTCACTTGTAGAGCGCGCAGATCGATAACTTAGGAGTAAAGTACAAATGCATAAGTGTGCAAGCGGATAACATCTATGTAGATCAAAAAATGGCTTTTGAACAAGCAAGATCAAATCGAATCAATTTGCAAGCGCAATTAAAGAAAAAGAAGAAAGATATTTTGGATTTGAAAGAAGCTCACTCGAGAGACTTGATTACACTCAAAGAATATCAAAGTTATAACGATTTTTTGAATATTTTCGTGCCAAAAGGCAAATCAATGTTTGAACACTTCAACACACCCAATCAAATCGAAACAGAACTCCTCAATGAACAGAAAGAAAATTTATTTTTGATATCAAATTGCATTGAATTAGAAAGACAAATTAACAACTCAAGAGATGATTTTGAACAGTCTCTTAAGAATATCGAACGCTTAATCAACAACATTAAACCAATAATCGAAGATTCTTTAACATCAAACACAAATCGACAAGATAAGAAACAGTTCAAAGCAGATTTCGACAACAAAAACACAGAGATCAAAGATATCACTGAGAAAATACGCATAATATATGAAAAATTCTTCGAAAAAGATAATAACATTAACGCTATAATAATGCTACAAAGAATCAATGCAGGACTCGAAGATCTCTATGAGAGGTCGAAGTATTGTGATCCAAAGACAATGATTAAGAAACAAGCACAAATTAACAAAGATCGAAGAGATCAACAAAGAACGGAACAATTGAAGAACAAAGAAATCATTGCACAGATAAAGAAAGAACAGGCTTTGGAACGTGCAAATAAGCCAATAATGAAAAGAACAGGAAGACCTGTGATTGCAAGATCAATCATCCCAAAGGTCGTCAAAAACAACGATAAAGAACTTCGCCTGAAGGCACTCGCGGAGAAAAGACAAAACGAAATGCTTTTTGGAGCATTTGAATGATATATTATTGTTTGTTAATAAATTTATTTGTATATTGTTTGTTTGCGAACTTCTCTACCATATTTCGAGTTCTTGAAACTCAACCACAAAAATATATTTTGATATTTT
The DNA here is from genome assembly GCA_023091735.1 of Trichomonas tenax. Classification (NCBI taxonomy): domain Eukaryota; phylum Parabasalia; order Trichomonadida; family Trichomonadidae; genus Trichomonas; species Trichomonas tenax. Next base: position 2,079 of record JALKBU010000805.1, on the reverse strand, counting down.
TATAAACTATTTCAGAAGGCTTAATTTAACGAGTTTCAACGACATTTATCTACGTTAAAGTAGCAACATATCTAAAGAGTTCCATCTCTGCAATTTTCGCCATTTCATGCTAAAAATTGAAGTTGAACCAATCGGATATAAGATTATTAGAATGCATTGATAGGAATTTATTATAGGAACGTTTAGAGTGCTAATTATGAAATATGAAAATTTTGGTTGAATATGAAGAATTTTGAACCTATTCCTGCACAAAGTTATTAAAAATATAGAGAAATAAATATATTTAAGTTCTAAGACCCCTTCTACAGGAAATAAATCTGTTTTCTCTGAATTTTGTTGGAAATTTGGCCACTGATCGAACAAATCGTTTCTGCACAGTGATGGAATGGTTTTGAGAGAACTCTTAATCACTTACAATAAATGTTCAAAATCATTCACAATGGCGTTGAATACGAAGTCGATTATGACAGTGCGGTCGAACTTTCGCGGCTCGTTGATGAATGTCAGGAGTCCAAAATCGAAATAGACACAGTTTATGCACAATCTAATTTTGCAAAGTTCGTCAATTTCCTAAATACTCGCGAAATAGACATAGACAAGGATTCATCATACCAATTGGAGTCTATTGCTGTAATATTTGGGTGCTCTTCCCTTCACGATAAATTACTTGATTTTGCTTTCGAGCTCAATGATATGAAACTCGTCCGGAATCTTGCTTCACAATCCTTCGATATCGGTTATCAGTACTACAATGAGAACAGACGCGCTCAAGAAGCTCTCATTAAATTAAATCAACAAGTTAGAGCGTACAAGTCTATAATCGTGAACTCTCAGACACAGCAAAGCGGTCGCTTAATGAGATGCAAGCGTGACACCAATGCAAAATTCTTGAGAGTTGGAATTTTTGGTGCGACAAATACAGGAAAAACGTCACTTTGGAGACTTCTTGATTCTTCAGTTATTGACACTCCTCTCACTCCCACAATATCAGACGAAGTGAGGATATACACCAACTTCAATGGAATGAGCTATTGCTTCATTGTTGAAGATAATGGAGGCGCCGAATCATTGTTGCCTTTTGTCAACAGCTCACTCGAGAATTTGGATGCCGCAATCTTCGTATATCGCTCTGACTTACCTGGCTCGAAGAAGTATATCGATGATCTCTCTGAGAAACCTTCCAAATCAATTCTCATCGACACATCAAATGAATCAACAAACACTGATGAAAAAGCTGTTCATTGTGTCTTCGATGACAAAGCTGTTGAAGTCATCGAGAAATTCCTCATCTCCTTACTGCTTAAATAAAAAATCTATCCCCATTTTAATTCTTAATTCATTTTACTGAGATTACAAAGGAGATAAGCAAATGATATTTTTCTCAGTAAATTTGCATAGTATGTATAGAAGAAGTTCCAGCTTTCAAGAAAATCATTAATTCCTTGATATGTATCGTTGTCAAATCGTAGTATCCATTACCACAGAAGATGAAATAAGCTTTATGATATCCATGAGATGAATGATGTCTGTTTGAGGAAGTTATTTTATATCATCATCAAAGGTGCAATATTTCGTTTATCGCTTTGATACATCAGTGACATTAGTGAGTGCACAACGAATGTGAAAGAAAATTTAACCAAAACCTTGTCATTCGATACATCGTAAGAGTTTTACATTGGATCCAAATAAAATCAAATATAATCATCAAAACACAAATATACAAACGATAAAGGTAACTGTGAAAGAGGTGGTATTGCTCAAATAGAGCTAATTTCAATATGATTAGATTTTTAATGCAGAATACGAATCAGAAAATAACTAAAAAGGAACGATTACTTTTTTGATACGAACAAAAGCAAAAAAAAAAAAAAAAAAAAAAAAAAAAAAAAAAAAAAGAAATAAAAAAAAAAAAAAAAAACAAAAAAAATAAAAAAAAAAAAAAAACAAAATTTTAAAAAAAAAAAAAAAAATTCAAACACACCAACACACCACTCAACATAAATAAAAACAAAATAAATTATATATAAAAAAAACATATATGGTGGGGGGGGAGGGCAGGTGGGGCAGTGGTGGGCAGTG
>JALKBU010000804.1:0-24026 GCA_023091735.1 Trichomonas tenax | reverse complement strand
GCAGCTGTAATAATGTAAAATTTTAGAATCTTAGATTTGGCAATGAAAAAAAATTATGCGCTGAGACACCATCTTTCCTCAGCGCTGCATATTAGTGCATACATTTATGCTGGAAATCGTATATTTTCGTACGATTTGAAATGCAATCAATGATTTGATAGATATATAGACTGTGCCACTTATACCACTGGATAGACAACTATCAATAAGTACATGAAAGTACTTTCAAATCGAAAAAATATTGATTAGATAAAAAGTTATGAAGGTCGCGGGACTACACCGCAGAAGAAAAATTTTTCCCCAAAAGTATTTATGATTAAAAAAATTAAATAATCTTTTGTTAAAAAGGGTGAGATAAAGCTGAATGCGATGATAGAAGCGTTTTAACTCTCAAATTTGGTTTTTAGCGACCAAAATTTGCAAAATTATCATTACCATTATGTAAATGTTATAATAAACCATATTTTAAAAGGTGGATAAGGTTAAACGTCACGTTTTTTCACAATTTATTTGACACTGTTTACATTAATAAAATAGTATATATGATGCTAATTATTTTTCATCGTTTTTATTTTTGAACATTTTATTTTTATTAATCACTAATTTCAGCATATTCATTGGGAGGCTATGAGTATAAGTTGGTGTATCACGTTAAAAACATGTAATATGTGCATGCATCTATGTATATTGTCGTCTCCGCAATGATTTCGTGTATTTATAAATTAAGATACTGAACAATTATTCAATTAGGAGCTTGAATTATTTGTAATATGTTACTATGTTGTTGGAATGTGATTTATTTATAATAAATATTGCTATTTACTCAATAATAAGCTGATATCAAATTGTTAATGAAAAATATGAAACGATATTATATATATTTAACATTACAACTATGTATGGCATCACATAAGAGTTATATTTGTCCATACATGTTTGATCTGGTTCTGACCCCAGAGTTGATACACTTCTCTCGTAATCCAAATCGAGATTTCCAATCTTATTATTTTATCTTAATTTTATAAAATTTATTATTTTTATCCTATGCATATATTAATTTTAAAGTCAAAATCGAAAACTTTAATTTTTTTTTGCGAATTTCTTATTTTAACAGCAAATTTATTCATTACATACAATATCGTTATTATTTCACCGATTAAAATTCAAAAATGAAAATCATCAAAAAAATGAATGCCTTATTTTACCCAAATTTATTGATTTTTGGCTTTTACATACGACATAGATAATATATTTATGATTAAAAAGAGAAATAAGAAATTCATTTTTCGAGAAATTATTTTGGCGATTTTAGGTTAAAAATAGCCATAATGTTGTATGCAGATGCCAAATTCGAGTTTTTCAAGATTGCTTTTTTAATGAAATGAAGTGAGAAATATATATCAAAAAAATGACCGAAGGAAGATTTGAAGAGACTGAAATTTTACTCAAACATTCAGAATACGTTCTCGCGAGTCTGGAGTTCGCAGCCCACCAGTTTAGAGAGGACGGAGAGATCATGAAAATGATTTCGTCATCTGAAGGCATGAAAATCAAGCAATATGCGTCAAATTTCGTTAACGCAAAACTCAAAAAAACACCTCTACCGACATTACCACAAAATCTTTACCAAACACGCGAAAAAATCGCAATGCAAATGATTATGCCGATAAGAACGATAGATTACACAGTTTATTGGTGCTCATTGTCAATAGAACAGCTAAAGGTGATGACACAAACAAGCAGAGAGTTTGATTTCCGCTGGAATCTTCCTATCACTTTATCTTCGTTAAAATTGTTCAGTGCCATTTGCAGAATCGTTCTTTACCTCCATAGAATCACAGCTGCTAAGTTTTTAATCCAATTATTCTCTTCTTCGACACTTCCAAGCACATTGCCTCTCCAGTGCCAATTTGAGAATCTTCTCGACTTCGTTACTCACTGCCAGGACGAGCCCTTCGCGTTCATCGCGAATCAGCTCGATTTCATTAAGGAAAAAATGTCATTGATGGTTGTTCACTTGCTTCCTTTCTTTTCGACGCTTTTCGCTGACTGGACGGTCTTCGACTGGTCCATGCTCTCCATCTACGAGAAGACACCAGAGTCAACACTCGGAGATTCGATGCCAATCAACGAATACACATACATCGCGAATATTGCGTTCATTCAGGAAGTTTTAACGCTCTTCACGTTAGTTTTTACCTCTTTTTTGGATGAGAACCAGCAATTCTCTGCTCTCGGACACGCCGTGCTCTCAGAAACAGGAGTTTTCTATCTCTCAAGGAACTTCCCGATCCAGATCGAAGAACTCATCAAAGTTGCTGTTCCTTCGAAGTCTCTTTCGAGTCTCACGCAGACCCTCAACATGTCCATCGCGAGAAAGAGCAAGGAATCGCACCTGTACAGAATGAAGCAATTAGTTCTTCTCGCCGGTGAAGTTGTTAACTTCGCGGACCTCGATTTCAATGATTTCTTGAGATCCATCCACATCGTTCGTGCAATCGCTGCTTTTTGCTATTACGAGATTGATCTCTTCTTCAGGATCAACGACAAGTACAGCCACAACCCAGATCACGTGAAGACAGTCTCCAGGATTATGCAGTACATCGTCAAGCTCTCGGACATCTTCATCAAGAGGAAGACAGAGATCGAGAGGTTCTTCCTTTACAACCTCGCGACTGTCGATGCTGACCACCTTTCTTACATCTTAGGAAAGTTCGGAACCGACTTAGGTATCGCTGGCGCTGACGTTGTTGCAACAGGAAAACTGATTCTTGAATCGCTGGAAGATCTCGACATGGATAAGTTCGATCGAGGCATCAGATACGATTTCTATCCGCTGCAGTTGACACACGGAAGAGCTTTGCACAGACATAACGTTGTTGCGCAAAAGTTCCGCGTTTCATTCTTGATTCCTCTTTGCGAGCACTTGATGACAATCTCTATGCACGCGAGCGCATGCCAGGACCCTGTTATGTGGTTCTTAGACTCGTGCCAGCTTCACACGATGTGGCGCCATCTCTCTAAGTTCGACAAGTTCATCCAGACACCAATTGCACCAATCGGCGAATGCACGGCTTTCATCTATGTCTTCGAGTTGTTCAACTACGATAGAATCGTCATCTCCATGCACTCCACCGAATCGCAGACAGCAGCATACATCTTAGAGAACAAGATCAGGCAGTCGTTCACGACAAGAATCTTCTCTCTTTTGACAGGCATTCTTTCTTCAAAGTCCCGCGTCATGCAGTACAGCCTTGATGGCCCAATCGGAATGGATGTCCCCAAGGAGGACTTAACGCACAACTTGAGGAAGATGGAGTTCTGTTTGAACGAGGCAAACGAGATCAACTCGATCGCTTACGCAAACTGCCTTATCGAGAACCTTCCAAGGTCAGTCAATGTTCTCGGAAGAAACATCGATATCTCACCATATATCATTCGCAGATTGACGTCAGATTTACTGAGAATCGTCTTCCTCAACCTCACATCCAACACAAACGCATTACTCAACGCAGCGCACACTGTCTGGACATTCTTCAACCACGCGCGCGCATTGAACATCGATCAGTTCGAGGATGAAGAACTCGTCTTCAGAAGAGGTTTGTTTGAGTATTCACTCAGGAACTCTTTCTTCAGCGGAACTTCGCTTTCGCAGCAGGCACAAGCATTGATTGGAAGAGCAGAAATGGAGCCAAGAGAGATGACAGACCCATCGCGCTTGATTCAGATCTTTGCTGAGGCAATTTCGAAGTTCGTTGATTCCGGTTATGACACAGCACTTTATAACCACTTCGCGGACAGCTTCGATATGTCAACACACAAAATCAGCTACTATAGGTCTGTTTTCAGGGTCTTAGGCATTCACGGATTCCTTTATCTCGACGCTACATTGACGAACGGAATCGTTGAGAACTTCTACATCGTTCACCAAGCATTCGAACTCATCAGACCGAACTTGAAGAACTTGCAGGCAGTCTTCAAACACAAGATGGCATCAGCGGCATCGCGCGCTTTGCTTTCTCTCTCTGTTGGATTGTGTCTCAGGAAGATCATCAGGCGTGCGATTAGTTTAGTCATCGAAGAAGCAATCCCAGGCATCGCAGACATGATTGTCACCACTGAGTTAGAAGACAAACCAGAAACACACCTTCTTAAGGAGATCTTCAGCAAGGAAGAAACAAATTGGTTCATTCAGTTCAGATTGCAATCTCGCATCAAGCCTCACGAAGATGGCTTGAATGACTTCTTCACATACATTGCTGCACTTGTCGCTGGTCCATACTTCGACAATATCCAATTCGATCCTGACAATAACACATTATCACACAACATTCATCTTCTTCCATACTCCTTTGATTTGATCATCGAACTCACACCATGCTTCTTCAACGAAGCCTCCTACATCAAGCTGCAGAATGCCATTGAACTCTTCTTCACGAAAGTCTCCCAAATCATTCAAGCGCGTTCGGGTCAAATCCCTTACGAATCACTCAATCCAAGATACATCCTTATGGACCAATTCCCTAAGCTCTGCAGCAAGTTAGAGTACGGAAGAATGAAGAACGTCTTCCCATACTCACTCCTCACTCACAGTTATCCGGAGACACGTTAAAACTAAAATTAATTTTTTATCACACATTTTTGTATTATTATCGATGGAATCATATTCAGAAGAGTGGAAAGAAAGAGAGAATCGCCGCAATGATATTCGGGAAATAGAAAGGTCGACAAAATTGAGATTCGAAGATTCAATCTAGTTTATGAAAAATAATACTTGAAGCTATTACATAGTTTTCACATCTTCCAAATATTGATCCAAGCTTTCAAAAATCCTTAAATGCATTTGGATAAAGATCATTATGAAGATTACAAATCCCTCCTGATACTTCATGTAGGCGATACAATAAATCCATCAGCTGAAAGTTTCCTTCTTTGATTATGTTTTCATTTATTTCTTTCTTATGAGATAAAGATGTTTATTTCTGAATATATAGTGCTTATTAAACTCTTTAATTTTTTCCTGTTTAAACTTATCAATTACTAAATCTATATATGAAAAAAAAAATAAGTCTCAATACTAATTTGTCATGTAAAATAAAATTTGTCGCGACAAAATAAAATGTGTCATGTAAACTAATTTTTATCATGTAAAATAAATTTATGTTTGCAAAATGACAAAATTTTTGATATAAAATAAAAAAATTTATGTTCAGAAGCGTAACGCCGCCGATTCCTTCATCTGAACACATCGATCAAACGGAGAAACTGATAAAGAAGCAGAACGACACTATGCTGTCGATTTCCAGCGATATTCAGGAATATTTCTCGAAAGCGATCTTCGTGTTCGCTAAATCATCCTCAGAACAGTTGATTCCGATATACAATGGATTCATTAAGTCAGGCGTTAAGTTTGCAAACTCTTTTATCCATTTTTTGAAAAAATTATCTCCAACACTTGGAACAATCACAGATTTACAGTCCAAATATGAGCACTTGTCTAGAGTCTTCACGCAGTACCAGGAAAGCATCAAAGACGTAAGAGATGAAGAAACTCAAGAAAACATCGAGAAAGAAAAGAAAGATCTTCTCAAATTCGCAGAGGAGTACAAGCAATTCAACTCTGACTCAAATGTTTTCCTGCCATGCTTCCTTTCGCTTTACGTCGCGTGCTGCACACAATTATCTGTTGATTCTGCAGCTTTCGTGAAAGAACTGATTGAGCTGATCGATGGTTACAAGCCGATTGAAAAGACAAAGGAAGAAATCAAAATCGAAGAATTAATCAAAAAATTAGAAGTTGAAGTCAAAGAATTTAACGAAAAAGCTGCCCAGAAGCCACATGAACACGTTCAAAAGCCAAACGCTGCTCAAAAACCAAAGAAACCGACAAAGCCAAAAGAACAGCCAAAACCAGCTGAAGAGCAGCCTCAACAGAAAGAGGAACAACAGCAGTCTAATAATGAACAGCCAAAGCAAGAAAATGCGCAAAATTAAATTTAAATGAATTGTATTATAATAAACTATCAAATCATATATAACACTCTACGCATATTTTTGAATTGATATCATTACATTTTTACTATTTTTGAATGAGATTATGTATCTAAAACATACAGTGGCTTTTGGATGTCATCGCCATCGATTTCTGGTTCAACATCAACAACAATGTTATCTTGTTGCTCTGTTTCAAGTTTTTGCTTTGATATTAAGTCAATGTGATATTCATTAACAACAGTACTTCTTATTCTGCGTGAGAAGAAGCAATAATAGACAATAAAGCCAGCCAAAAGAATCAAAATTAAAATGAATATCAAAATAATGAATGCCGTTACAGCACCGGAACTTAAATATGCTTTAAATCCCGGTGCAGGTGTTGCTGTAGGCATTGGTGTTAATGATAACGTATATGTGTTAAAATTCTGCAATGAAGAAGAGCTGAGTTCAGCTAATTTACCACTAATCAAAGCACTATAGTCAGCTATGAACAAAGAGCAGTTATCAAGCATTATTCCTTCACCTTGAGGATCAGTGTCGAAGTATGTATTAGTAAATGCAATAACGCCAGCTTCAGCAATAGCAATCTTTCCATATGTCTGCGAAAAGATAGAGTCAGAGATCCTCCACACTCCTCGGCCAACAATGAGTCCGTCAGCGGAGCATTCGCGCGTGTAGAAGTTTTTCATGTTTGTGATTTTTACTGGTGATCCAAGCAACTGGAATAAGTCAGCACCTTTGCACTTGTATGCATAATTGACAGACATTTCCAATGACGTGACTGCCGACACTATAGCACAAGCGCCGTGTCCATAAATATAATTTGAAGTGAAATTGTGTGTTGTAAGGGTGATTGCGGATCCAGAGAGATATTCAACAGATTCAGTGCCAGGAACAACATCAAAACCTGTCTTACAAAGTGTATTTTTTCTACATTTAATTGAATCAACGTTTTTCGCAATCAAGAATGAGCCAGAGTACGCAGAATTCTCAAAATTATAAATATTTGAACACATTAATGAAGATAAATTAAATACGTAAATAATTCCTGATTCTGAGTCTGTTTTTGTCGAAAAACAATGATAAATTAAGCAAGAATCGATTGACAGAATGCCTCCACTGACTGTGTCGTAAATGCAAGCTCCTGTTTCATTAGTTCGAATTCTTGCGAGCGTACAAGAATTAACGTAGTTACTTTGATCATTCATTTTCAATCTATTGTATTGGATGCCTGAATATGAGAATGAATTTGTTATAACTGGGCCGAATGATGAACTAAATTTAGTATTATAAACTTGATATCTTTGGGGATTGAAGAGAACTGAACTTAGCTGTCGTGAAAACAAAGATCTGCTTATTTTCAGATTGTCTCTCCTCGAAAAAAGTGGCGATAAATCACTTTTTAGTGAAGAAAGAGAAAGAATTGTTAGATTCATTTTTTTGATTTTTCGGATTTTGTTTTATAGTAAATTTAGTCTCTACTCGAAGCAAATAATTTGATTTTGATGGAAAATTTGAGTGTTGCCGTTGAAATTTTTATTTATAATAAAAACCAAATTCTATAATTTGATGATATTAATATATGCGTTTATTTAAATATAAATCCAAAAGCTTAAAGCTTGATTTTGAAAATATATTTTCAAATAAATATTCATTTTAACTTTTGGATTTCAAGCATACTGATCTAGGTATAGATATATCTAAAAGATCAAGGCTTGGTTTGAAAAATATATTTTACAAATAGATGTTCATGGGATTTTCATGTGTTATATTGATAAAAAGATTTCCATAGTTCTGTGTTTTATATCTCAAACATTATTAAGATTCGATTTCGTAATAATATATTCAATGAATATTATATTTGCAATTTGAAGTGAACAAACTTAGGATTATGTATAAATTTGTGATTTCTACAATTACCAAAGTGACATTTTGTTCAAATATATCAATATAAATTTGATTCAAAAAAAAAATTGATTTGATCGAACAGTCATTTGAGGATCGGTCCACTTCATCAATGCATTGCATCCAGATGATTAAAAGACTGTCAATCTTTGACCTGCCAAATCCGATGAAATAATATCTTTATGTTAGAACCAATTGGAGGTAAACGCAGTGATAAAACTTCAATGCCAATGTATTCTCGAATATCTAAGTGGCTAAATCCAAAATAATTTTATTGTGATCTTTGATTGAAGCCATTTTTGGACCAGTACTTAAAGACCAAAGTCAAAAAGAGGAAAGTAATGCAATGACGTGATGCAAAAGTGATAATTTTGTCTGTTTCATGTGGCTAATTTTTGAATTGTGAAAAAATCGCGCGTATTAAAGGAAAGAAAGACTAACTATTTATAAAACATCCCAAAAGGAAAGTCCTCTATCGGATGTATCAATTGTAGAGAAATCCGAGAGACTGAAATCAGAATTGAATTCGGTATCAGGGAGATCAAGAAAGACAAATGAAACCGATCCTAAGCACTCAGAGGTGGTTGGATCGAAATTCATCATTTGAGGTTTCGTTTGTGCAACAGGTTGCGCGATTTTAATTTGTGTTGGTATAACAGACTTTTGTGGCAAAGCTCTATGTCTGGAAAGCCAACTCCATCTGTTTTTGATAGAGTTTGAACTCCTTCCAGGCAAATATTTTGCTATTTTCGACCAAGAATTTCCAAAAACTTGCTGCTGATGCAAAAGTATTCTATCTTCATTGGAAGACCAGTTGTCCCTGTTTAAGTTCGGATTGAGCTGATTGGTCCACCTTTCACGGCACTGTTTTCCAGTACGACCGTGTAATTCTTGTGCTATGAGTGACCAATTGCCTGTTCCAAACTTCTCGATGCGAGACTTCAGCATTTCATCCTCCTCTGCAGTCCATTTCATTTTTTTGCTCACGGAAGTCATCCCTTTGGTGATTGTTGACTGTTGATCTGATGAAATCATATTTTTGTTTATTTTTTAAATTCATCGTTTTTTATTAATTACCATTTGAATTTGCCTCAAAAACCCATTTATCATGTTTTCGGAGGGAAGATTCGTAAACTGTTCTTTCTATGAGGTCTATTAAAAATTGATTGCTTTCAATTAAATCCAATGATATTTTGGATCTATGTTTGATATTAATCACTTATATACGGTAAATAAATTTGAATATTCATTCAAATACAATTTGAATGTTTTGAGAATTTGCTAAAATGAAGGATTTATGGTGATATTTATATAGATTTTTGTGTAACATTTTTATCCTTTATAAAAACTGAAAAATACGATTAATAATCTCAAAATAGACCATATCATCGATATATACAACAAAAATACGATTTTAATGATAATTATATTTTCGACATTTTGAAAAATGAAGTGAAGCAATCTAAAATCTTATATTTGGGCTATATTTGGTCCAAAAAGCATAAACAATGAAAAGACGAAAGCTTATTTTATTATAGCCGAATTTCAAATTTTTTATATTAGAGACCGCGCAATAGCAAGAAAGGTTCGTCATCAGAACTTCGACTCTATTCGTTTCTCAAGTGTTTGGGACGAATATGAGCATTCTTTCAGTTAAAATTATTCAAAATTTCGACTAGAACTTAAAACTAAACGCAAATAAGTTGGTAAAATACTTCGATTTTGGTAAAGAGATCATAGATATTCGCATGGCTTCTGCCATCGGTTTTATAATTTATTCAATTTAAAATTCTACAAATCGAGATTACAAAAATGCTCCCAATCGCTTGCCTGATGATAAATCTACAATGCTAGCGATTACTGAGTTATCCTTTGAATATTTTACCCTACTTTTCCTCCTTTTAGACCATCAAAAAATGAAGGGTGTCGAAATCCAATAATGAGAGATGATTCAGAGCTCCAAATTTTGTAACCATATGGATACGGGGCTGTAGATTGAATCTATGTTGTTTATGTGGAAATATCACACCATGACTGAGATCGCATCAGATTCGATTTTCAAAGTTGATACAAAAGTTGGGTATAGCATCATTATGATAAGGGTATTGTATCTTCATACTTATATCAATCCAAATCATTGCCAATAATGCTATATGAACATATTCAACGGATTCTAAGCGTTTTATTCGTTATTGTGATGTTGCCAAATATTTATTATCATCTATAATGGTGTTGTAACTTGTTAAACATACATCTTATCGATAACTTAAAAGTAATCAAAAAATATTTATACTATTTTAGGATAAAATTAATTCCAAATGTCAACAATATATAAATTATAGCATTTGATACGATTTAATAATGCAATTATCGATTTTGTTGCCGAGATTTTCAAAATCTCGATGAATTATGGGACTGGGACAAAATAGAACAACGTGCTTTTCTGACATGTAACCTATTTTCGACATGTAAAGTCAGAATGTCAAAATAAAGGAAAGTGACATGTTTGCGAGGGAAAAATGGAAAAGTGTCAATAGGTTGAAATGGATTGAACTCAATGTTGGAAGCCAAAGAAGACTTCATTATGAGTAGTTGTGGCCTCATAGTGAAGGATGACCTGGTGATCTAGCAGAGATGCATCCAGATGCATATTCAACAGAAGCATGATTCGATGCATGGCGAGGTCGGCCTGAGACTTCCAAAGCCCTCGAGTGACCAAGCCAGGCCCTAACAAGAACCCACTTATTGATTCAATTTTTAATACACATTACATTTTCACTTTTGATATTGATAAATTATTATTTTTTTTTCTATTTTTTATTTTTCACAGATACCTTTTTCATTACAAGATTATTTTCATATTATTACTTTTTCTCATAATTATTAATATATCATTAAATTCATAATTAATTGTTCTTGAATCATGAATTAGATAATGTTTTCATGTTACTTTCATTTTATATATTGATTTATATTATTTAGATTCTCAATTTGATCATTATATTCTTTGTAAAATTCGTTTTTTACTAAATTTTTATTTTTATCTTCAAATTATTCGTTTATAATTCATATTTACCATGCAAGAAGAGATAATTTCGACCGACTTTCTCGGTTTTCTTAGGTTTAGAGTGCAACAAAAATTTGCAATGAACAAAGAGAAATGGATGATGTGCGATCGTCAGGATGCTGATAGCACAAATAACATTTCCGAAACTCATTTTCGACAATTAAAACACTTTTATTTTGTCGAAGAAAGAAATCTGCCAATTGACAAAATATTTGTCAAACTGGTCACAAAAGTGATACCAACATTTATCATTAAGATTGCAGTTTTCAACAATTTGTCAGAGAGTAACTTGAGAATCATGAGCTCAATACCAAATTCAAGTGCTGAATTGAAGGAAGCTCACAGAGATGAGCTGATGACATTTTTGAGTCAATTGCATGAAATGGTGAGTGGTGATTGGATCGATATTAATCAATTATTGCCTACGATAAGAGCAGTCCACAAGAAGATGCTCGTCAATATGAACAAGAAAGAGAAACTAACATAACTTACAATATTATATTTAATTACAAAAATTTATATTGAATAAACAATTAAGAATTGAAAAATCTTTGATGAATAATATAATAATAAAGCAAAAAGTAATATAAGCAAAAATAGATAAATTAGAAATTAATTATCATAAATATGATGTAATGCTTGAAAAAGAAAAATCATGTCATGGCCTAAAGCTTGGCCACTCGAGGGCTTTGGAAGTCTCAGGCCAACCTAGCCCAATGACATTCTTGCAACAATTTAAGCATGCATAAATATTGTTGTTTTCTTACCAATAAAGTATATACTTGTTGATGATAGAGTTGTGGCTCATCAACAACACTAACCTGGATGTATTGTTTAGACTACAAAGATATTTATAACACTTTTTATAAAGGTGACAATTTTTCCCGCACAAAAAAGTGACAATTTATTCATGAAAAGTGACTTTAAGGTTCATCAATAATACATATAAAAATATCATATGCTGCATAGTAGCGCATACATTTATGCTGGAAATCGTATATTTTTGGAAGATTTGAAATGTAATCAATGATTTGATAGATATATAGACTGTGCCACTTACACCAATGGATAGACAACTATCAATAAGTACATGAAAGTACTTTCAAATCGAAAAAATATTGATCAGATAAAAAGTTATGAAGGTCGCGGGACTACACCGTAGAAGGAAAAGTGTTGCCTCACTTTTGTCATAGCTCGATGAATTATTATTGATATTTTTTAAAAAAACCAAAGTAAATAACTATTCTTTATAACTTATTATAGATTATAATATACCTCTCCATACTTTTCTGCATGTTCTTCAAAAACCTTGAAAAAATATTGTTCATTTATTGTGATAAACATGATATATATTTTATAAAGAAATATTTACACTTATTGTTATAATCAAACATATGCATTGTCGTTTAAAAACTGAAAATTTGATTGAAAATAAGTTGTTGTGAGTAATCTTAAGATTAAATTGCATAGAAGTATCTATTTATTAATTATTGTGTTTGGCGCCAAAAGCTTTGCCAGAATGGATTGAAGTCATGTCCCTGCCTCGTCCCGCTCCCTCTCCCCCTCTTGGCCATTGATCAAGGCACCCCTACCACATCCCCTAGCGCGCGTCCCATTCCCCACACTCCCAGGGCTGCCTTCGTCAATGTAAGCATGCTTCAGTTTGTTCTCCGTTTTGTCATGTAGAGTGATAAAAAGGTCGCTTTACATTTTTGCTGACAATGTAAAGTATCTACATGACAAATCACATAGCAACAAAAGATATGCAAAGCAATAAGACTTCGGTAGGTATGAAGTCAAATTACATATCAATCATATATTGAATATTCTGGGAAGAGTGCTACTACTAAAATTCTATTCTCCTGGGATACAAGTGATCAATGCTCTAATTCAATTCATCATATGAAGAAAATCTTTCAAGAAATGTTTTCGATACGGTTTTAAGAGCTTCTAGAACATATTAAGGCAAAGTAAAATAGTTACATGTTACAAGTTCATAGCGATTTTCATTAGTTTGATAAAAATTCAATGGGTACGCAATGGATTTTAATATCTTTACTTGAAATATCAAGATTAAGATATTGGAATCATCATTAATGAGATAAGTAATGTAGAAAATTAGTGAGGATGCTCTCTTTAGGCTACAAATCATTACGTATTCTTTGAAATGTCATCAAAAGTAAATAAAATGAATAATTCATCCTTTGCACTCTAGCTGCATAAACTGTAAATGAATCCTAAGCAGTAACATGAAATAAATAGTTGATTTCAATATTCAGATTTTGAAAGTTGTAAATTGAACAGCAATTCTTTGAGAAGATATTAACAAAACTGTAGAAAGTATATGGAGATGGTATTCAAGCAATTTTAACGTTTTTTTGATGATGAATTTTTTAATAACGGATAATTTCAAAATGTTCGGCCGAATTTTTAATTTACATCATTGGTAAGTCTTAGAGCTTGAGATTTGAAGTCAAATTTCGTATAATGTAAATACAATATGGAAAATATTCCGAATAATATCAGTGGTAATGAAGTGGTGTAATGAATATTGATATCCATTTATAGCTGAAGGTATCAAAGACTCGTTTTACACAATTTTGGTGCAAGAATCAAAACTTTTAATTTGGATTTGTAAACATCTCAAAAAATTGTGTTAGTATCACTTTTCCCACATCAGTTTATTATGAATGAAGGTTTGACACAAGAAAGTCTCCAAAATAATACTTAACATTATTAAATGAGACTTATTATGTGGTTAAGATGCGTTATGTAAGAAGCGTTAAACCATTTTATTTCAGAATGACGAGGATAAAGAAGGAATTTTCATTCTTTAGATAGAAAGAACATCAAAAAATTCTATTCTTCAGAGAATGAACAATAAGGCAGCGACGGCACTGTGATGAAACGATCCGCAGCACTATAGAGATAGCACTCACACATGGGAGAGCAGCATTTTGAATCGATAATTTACTCGATTTCCAAAGTCTCTGTTTTAGGCTTTATTCTCAGTGTTGGTGCCACAGTACAGTTGCCTTAGTGCATCAGCAGTGAGGATGAAGCCTGAAACAGAGACTTTGGAGGTGTTTTTTGTTCACCACCGTGTGTGTGTACATATAAAAAGAGTGTTATTTTTAGATGTTATCAGACTATTAAAACCGTTGGTTTCCAGGAAAATAGCCTATTAATTGAATTAAATTCTTGGGTTTTTGGTTATTCCACACTTCAAAGTATTGATATGCATTCATGCTCACTATTACCGTATTTAAATAATTCGGTTTTCTCAAATTGTTTGGAATTGTCAAATGTTAAACTTCCTCCTTCAATAACAATCATAAAATCAGGTTATTTTTCAATACGCTTTCCCTTTTATCCATTGAAATTCCTAACTCACTAGAGGAATTTATGTGGTACTCAGATAAAGATGTCCGTATGTTTAGCGTAAATCTACAATCAGTAACAATTTGTAGATATTCAAATTTGAGAAAGATATATTCTGATGTGTTTTATGTATCAAAATTAAAATACTTTTATTTCCCGAAAAACGTCACAACCGTATTTGCTTCAGCTTTTTCTGGATCCCCCATTGAAAGATTTGAAGTTCATCCTGAAAACCCAAATTTTAGAACTGATGGATTAGTTCTTTATAGTGGCACTGATAA
Organism: Trichomonas tenax; assembly: GCA_023091735.1. Lineage (NCBI taxonomy): Eukaryota > Parabasalia > Trichomonadida > Trichomonadidae > Trichomonas > Trichomonas tenax. Next base: position 9,398 of record JALKBU010000804.1, on the reverse strand, counting down.
TTCAACAATTCATTGGATGACAAAAGTTGCTGCAACAGATTTTGTTACTGTGATCGGAGCGAGTTGCTTTCGTTATATACGAATCAAAAGAATTAAATTTCATGATAATATAAACGAAGTCCAAAGTTGGGCATTTGCTTCAACCGGAATTACAAAATGTAGTGCTAATACGAAATATAGAATAATCAATGGCGCAACATTTAAATATTGTGGAAGTTTGCAAAGAATTGATATTTGGTGGAAGTTTAATATCTGTGAGTTTTTGGCAGTTAGAAAATAGAGATAAGTTAATATATTCCAAGAGAGAACATGATCGCATATCAACTGATTGCACAGATGAATATGCAAAAACCCACGTGTAGATAGACGTGATTTGACTGTTCGCGTCGAAGGTAACTGATGTCAATGTACTGTAGCAATTTTTAAGGGCACTCTTTGTATACATGTCTCCGCCAATGATAGTTCTGACAGAGGATGGAATACTGATTGAAGTTTTTCCTGCAATGCAGCCCGTGAGGACGAGTTTCTGACTAGATTCATAATTTAAACCAGTAATTGAGTCCTCATAAACCATGGTTCAAATCAATATCCCATAAATTCATCTTTTCATCTTTTATAAAAAATGACAGATTTCATATTTAACCTTGAAATTTATAAATTGTAATCCACCAATGTTTGCTATATTTGATTCTTGGACTAACATCAAATGCCAAAAAATATCATTAATTAATATGTCAAAGGAGTTTGAAGTCGTTTAATCTTCTGTATATAAACTGTATGCCCAAAGGTGGCCCTTATTGAGAGGAATTGAGAGGAAAAACAATTAAAAAGCCCTCAAATATAGGGGCCACCTTAGGAACGAAAATGGTACGAATTCTTTCTCATCAAAAGAGTTTAGATAGAGCTTTCAAACAAGTATAGGATATATTGGTATAACCTGAATTTGGGTGTAGTAATATTAATACTCAGATATCTCCACTACAAGGAGATGATCTGATCTGATTTCCAAAAGGAAAGCAAGATAATAATGTACTCACAGCATTATTATCTCAGCTCAGGCATAAAACAAAATTTTAACAAGTATAAGTGAGTAATTATGAATCAGAAACTAATATCTCGATTAAAAAAATTGTTGTGCTATAAGTCAGAAAAAGTTTCATCACAGTCTTCTGTTGTGGGTTGGACGATATCATTGGGTATTCAGCCTTGATGTAGTGACATTATTTCGGACCTAGTATTTTTATGTCCATTGAGGTATATGGATGTTAAGTATAGCCGAATACAATTTCCGTTAGAAACAGCTTCGGGCGGAGGAGGTATGATGCAGATTTGATCTTTTGTAAATTCAGGTTACACGTGGAAAAAACTGTGTATAAACTTGACGAACTTGATTATGTTTCGTACAATCTTCAGATATTTTCTTTTTGAAATGAAGTCTTTGTTGAAATCGTGAAATTATTTTTTAAACAAGAGATGTGATTTTCATAATATCTGTGTATAATGTTGATCTTATTCTGGCGGTGTGGCCTTTGTTTCGTGGCTTATTAGCGCTAAACTTTGAAATTTCTTTTGAATATTTTGGTTTATGCATAAGATAGTTTAGCAATACATTGTACATCGAATGGTGTCTCAATAAATCCTTAAGTACTACATCTGGAGAATGGGAGCTTCATCATGAAGTTCGTTCACTCCATTAAAATAACCTTAAAGGATAAACCAGTTGACTTCTCATTCAAAATATTAAATATTTTCAGTAAAATCTTAACGTTTTAAAACTAAGCACTTGCTGAGAGTCCAAGTCTGACGAAGACTCTGTTTATGTGCCATTTCTGCTTTCTTGTTATGTTCTTTGATTGGATTGAATTCCTCAAAAGTTGAGCGACTGTCGACTTCGCAACTGCTTCGTAACCAGTTTTGGTACCAGTTGCCATGTCAATGAGCTCGACAAGCGGCCACCATTGCGGCGTTCCGAAGAATTGGTCAGCTTTGTTGAACAGCTGCGTGAGTGCTTCGACGTCTGTGAAGTAGTCTCTTGCTTCGAGTGTACCGAATATCTTCGTTAATGCCTGAAGAATTAGAGGCTTGTGCGAAGGATCGCAGTAATCCAGGAGTTGGATGAGATTGCCGATGTTTGGTGCAATGTTGACTGCAGCAACAGGGCAAACGATGAGGGAGGACAGCATCAACAGTGGATATGGTGCGAGATCCTTGTCGTTGAGGTTCTGTGTTGCAAGGTTTGTTGCAGCAAGAGCTGTTTCAGACATTGGATATGTGACAACGAATGCTGTGAATGCCTGGAAGCCGAGCAACCTGAACTCAGGTGTGGAAGAGCACATGAAGTTGCCAGCAAGATGTGGGATGTTGTTATTGTTCAAGAAGTTTGCGCCATCGTACGAAAGAGAGATTGTACCGAAGAGTCTCAATGCGTATGGTGTCAACTCGAACTCAGACTGAAGGCTGTAGAACAAGAACTTGAACAACTGCTCATTAAGTAACTCCAAATAGTTGTCACCTTCAAGTGCGGAATAGACCTGAATCAAGCATGAAGCAGCAACAGCAGCAATGGATGGAACCTGAGGATCAAGTAATCTTGTGTACTCAAGACCCATTTGAAGGAATGGTTTGCGCGTTTCTGGTGCCTGAAGGAAGAAGAATGATATCTTAAGAGCGATGAGAACAATCCTTGGATCCTCGGCCTGGTAGCATGAAATAACGAATGCTGTGAACTTTGTGAGAATCATTGGAGACAAGTCGTACTTCATGAAAGCGAAGCTTGTGCAGGCGATGAATGAAAGGATCTCAGCTGGTGATAAGATTCTTTGTGCGACAGCAAGTAACTCGCTAAACTTGAGGAGCTGCTCCTCTGGAATTGGAACTTTAACAACAGCGGACAATATAAGGAATACCTTATGCTTGTCTTCTGGGTTGAGAGCCTCTGCTGAAGAATCAGATGGAATTAAGAGTTGGAGAATGGAGACCAAACCGCCAGCATCGACGAACTCCTTCGCGAGCTGTCCGTTGATAACTAAGTGGCAAATGATGTTTATTGTCTGGGAAAGGATCTCACCCTTTGGAATAAGGTTGGCGATAGATGGAGCGAAGATGATCGAGAACTGCTTCAAGTTCTGGGACTTCCAAATGATCTGCTCGAGGACCTTGATTGTGTTCATTCTGCAGTTCATGTTGCCTGCCTGAAGGAATGCAGCAACCTTCTGGATGAATACCTCGTTCGTTGGTGGACCTCTGCCGATGGCGATAGCACCGATGATCAAAATCAAGACGTCTGCCATTGACGTGTTACCGAGTCTCTGGAATGAAGAGAAGACGGCCTCAATGCCATCAGACAAGTCGATACCATTGGTGAAGAAGTGGCACAAGATTGTGTAGATCTTCTGAACAATTACTGGGTTCTGTGATGTGTTCAAGAGATCGATTAAGATCTTGAAGATGTCGGACTCCTTGAGAGTGACACACCAGTCCTTGTTGCTTGACATTGTAATGAGATAGTTGATGATTGTTTCCTGCTGCTGTCCCTTAAGAAGATCAATCAATCCTGGAATCAAAGCCGCGTTTGGCTTGTTCATATCGATTAAGTTGGTGACCTTAACCTGATCTGGTGGTGTTGTGTTCTTGGACTGGATGGAGTGTCTGTGGTTGCTCTTTATATGCGGTGACTCTTTGTCGATCCTTGTCATCGCTCTGCTTCTGTAGTTTGTCGGTGGCTGGTGTGGGACGTTGTTGAACTCGCCTGAGTTGATGTTGCCTGGCTGTTGTGCTGCAGCCTTGTTCTTCTCCGCGACAGATGAAAGAATTGGATCATCTCCAAAGCGTGCGATATAACCCTGAACATCGGCAATTCTTGTACCTGGGAAGATAACTTCTCCGCATGCGATGGCGCGGGCAACAGATTCCATTGTTGGACGTCTGTTTGGATCCTGATCCCAGCAGAGCTTAATCATCTTGATAATCTTTGGTGGAGCGACGTTTGGAATGACTGGTCTGATGCCATTGGAGACGACACCCATAGCAACCTGCATCTGTGTCAAGTTACGGAATGGAAGGTCGCATGTGAGAATTTCCCAAAGAAGAATACCGTATGAATAAACATCGGCCTTTTCTGTGTATGGCATGTTGTTGATAACTTCTGGAGCTTCCCACTGTGCTGTACCAATACCGCCTGTCATCAGTTCCTTGCCATTTGGAAGCAATCTTGACATACCAAAATCGATAATCTTTGGATAGTCATCAGCGTCGAGAAGGATATTCAAAGACTTAATATCTCTGTGGATGTACTTCAGTCTGTGCATGTAAGCCAAACCAACAGCGATACCTAATGCAATGATTGTTCTTTGTGTTGGATCGAGTTTGTTTGGAGCGTGAAGCCTCTTGAACAAGCAGTCTTTTGGCATGAATTCAGTGGCAATGTAGAAGGGAGCTTCGAGACAGACACCGACTAATGGCAAAATTGCGAAGTTGTTCATTCTCGCCTGGATCTCGATTTCTCTCTTGAACGATGTGAACAAAGCTTCACTGATTTCGTTGTTGTGCAAAATCTTAATGGCGACGACTTTTTGTGTGCTTTTTTGAATACCTTCATAAACATCAGCGAAACCACCAGATCCGATCTTCTTCTTGATAACGAAGTCATTCTTTGGCAAATAGAACTTGTTGTCGAGATCTAACCTTTCTCTTAATTGCGCGCCGTTTAAGTTATTGGTTTGGAAGTTTCCTGGTAATTGCGTTGTCGAGAGGGAGTTGAGCAACTGTTGATATTCATTCAATCTCTGCACGAAAATTTGATTTTGTTCAGAAGCGAGCTGCCTTGATTGGATAATCTCGCTGATGCGTTTAATAATATCAGTGCAGTCCGCTCTGTCGTCTGTTATCTCTTGTGATGGATCACTTGGTAAAGGATTTTGTTGAATAAATGAAAAAGTACCACAGAGCTTGTTAAACTCTTCTCTGAATTTATCTGTAAAAACTTTGACGTATGTTGCATCAGCTTTTGTTATTAACTCGTAAAAATGGTTCGCATCTAAAAAGCTGAATAATTGACGAAGTTCTGCGATTAATTTCAAGATATCTCTCAGTACCTGAATCTGGGCTGGCGTTGGGAACTCAGCAGGGAACTGATTTGGGTTCATCTTCTTTTGGAAATTACTTAATTGTGTACACAAGAACGCCATCTTCGCGCGGTGGCAGTAGATGTTCCTGTAAAATTGGAAAACACCGAAAATGTCTGTGTGAATGTTTTTGAACCATTGTACGAAAGTTAAATCAGTCACAGCAGCCATTTTTTTGACAACTTTTTCATTTGTTGACGTTTTTAATGTAAATTTAGAATATGTTAATGACACAGACCTTATATTTGAAATTTCGTGATAACTCGGAGGTGAAATGAAAAATTTCAGTGAAGATTATGGAGCGAATAAGAGATCTATTACAAAATATAAAGAAATTAAGGGAAAGTAACAAGAGTAGATTTTTTGACATGTAATTTTAAAGTAGTTTGAAATAAACTCAAAAATAGAAATTTTTCTGAGGAATATGTCAAGTAAAGCAACATAATTGAATATATTTGTCAGAAAATAAAGGTTAGGAAAAACATTCTAAAATAATGAAATTTCGAACTACAGTAAGTTTTAAAACGTTGTTTGTTTTCAAAAAATAAATTGTTGGAAAAATTTAAAAACCAAGATAAAATTTTTCCAATGATGAATTTAGTATTTATATTCGTTGCAAATAATGAACTCATAATTAAAATTAACAAAACTACAAAAATCAATTTCTGATATTTACATAAAGATTGAGAGAAAAAGGAAAAAGAGCCAGTGGCGGGACGAGAAAAGTTTACTCGAAATGTTATAGGAGTTGTGTACCGAACCTTCGCAGGTTAGATTATGTACTGAGTACATTGGTTTCTTTTGTTGATCAGTATACTTTCATCAAGAAATGAGGGGATGTGATCTCATGAGAGATCAGTGTGCCGAACCTGGATCATGTTGCGGCGCAACCAGCATGTACTGGGAGTGAGGATGCTGGGAGGATTTCCACGTTCATTGAGTATGTCCCTTCAATCAGTGTGCCTTTTTCTTCCTGCGGCAAATGGTTATCTTCTCCTCTAGGTAGCGTCTTTGTACCCTTCAAATGCATGGATTGTTTGCCTTCTTCATCATCTTTGGGGCGGTGTTGACCTTTGGATTGAGTCATAAGAACCCTTTTCTGTGCAGCCTGCGGCAACTCTGTCAGCGTAGCTCCAATCACGTTAGTAAGTGCGCAAATCAGGTTATACAGACGCATTACTGAATTGTGATGTGAATTTCGACTGATGTCACGCTGTAGCTGCCTTTTATGGATGTCGGTATTGATTGTTGGCGTCGAGTTTTCACCCATTGTCGCCTCGACCATGGTTTGAGATGTGGATCTCAATGCGATGTCTGTTATCGCGAAATCAGAGTTATAGCTAGCTTCTGCTGCTTTTCTTCTCTGTTCACTATAATCTTTCTTCTTCAATCATTTATATTTATACAACATGTGTTGAAAGTTATGCAAAACATCTATTTATATATAAACTTTTTACTGATACTTCGAGGCTCTTTTAATAAATAGAGATGGATCTAATTCTGATCCTTTTGTTAAATACATAGAGGAAATTTTCATCAGCTATATGAGCAACCCTTCGTTTTCTCCTCTTCATGATTGGTCTTCTCCTTCTTTGGAGTCTTTGCAATTCTTCCAGAATAGACTCATAATCGTTCTCTTAGTTAAACTCTAAAGAAGGGAATCTGAGTCTAATTTCATGTATTATTTGATGTAAAACCTCGCAAACTTTCTTGTTGTGCTTGCAAATCAGGGATTGCGTTGTATTGATCTTGATATTATTTGCTTCAACTTTGTCTTTAGGGAGAATGTAGCGAGTGATGAATTCAGCAAGTTTTACGGCGATGAAATCACTTAATTTGCTCTCTATTGTAGATATAAGTGAGTTTTCTTTGTTATCTTTCCAAACTCTATTTTTATTAATCTTCTTGTGTGAATTTAATTCAAATGGCCATATTTCAGGGCCAACGTAAATTTGTGTAACTGGCCTTGAAATTGTGTTCTTCTCTTTGCGCTGTAATGAATTGAAATAAAGGGGCCAATCCTTGCGATCCACCAAGATGGTTCCAGCAGCTATTGCATCAAAAGGCAATCTCATCTCTCTTTGGTAGCGATTCATCACGCATTTGGAGCACTATGGAGTGGAGTTTTACCATAATTGAATCCATTCTTCAGATAAATACATCACCGTCAAGAATAATATATATACGCAGTAGTGGTTCCTTCTTTATGACGAAATTACATCTACAAAAAACTTTAATCAAAATTTGGTTCAAAGTATTACTGCAATCAAGTTGACTATTAATTAAAGTTTGATTTCAACATGATGATTTGAGATTAGCATGTCATTTCATTTGAACGAAATGTTAAGTTCAATATAGGCCTGACGATTGTATGCCTAGGTGATGTCAGAATTTTTATTTTTCAAGTTGAATAAAATATTTGACATGTAAAAAATAGTTTGACATGTAAAATAATAAAAGTGTCAAAAATGGAAGAGCCGAAATCGAATTTCTGGATATGGACAATATCTGTTCTAGCGATTCTTTCTTCGTTTGTCGTTGTTCTGTTTTACGGCTCTACAGATGGAATCATTCTCGGTTGCTTTAATTTCGATCATCCTGTTTCAGAATCGAAATTCAAAGACGATCTTCATTTAATGATCATGAAATCGTCGGTAAACGATAATACAAACCGCAGAGACATCATGATGTTCGTCACAAATGCAGGAATGATCAGATTAACACGAAATGCGCTTTGTTCTCTCTGGAAAACGAATATTCCTCGAGAAAGAATTATTGTCGTTGCAACAGATAAGATTTCATATCTGAATATGCTCGAATACGGTGCAAATACTGTTTATTTCCCCAATGAACAAGTTATCAAGCCAATTAATCCATCAAATGATAATGAATTCATCGAACTAATCAAGGCTAAATTTAAGGCTGTTAAATTTGTCGTTCAAAACACAACAGATGTCACTTTAGCAGACTCAGATATCGTTTTCTTCTCAAATCCGTTAATTGCATTTTCATTTGATACTGATATCGAAGCATCCATCGATTCAATAACAGAACCAGTTTTGCCTTCGAAAGATCCTTCGAAATGGGGAATTAACTTGAATTTTGCTCATTATCAATCAACACCAATCTTGAGGAGTTTTATGAACATCTGGGAAGAGAAAATTGATCAGTTTGAGTACACAGAATCGCAAGCACTCCTTGAATTGATAAATAAATTACCTTCATCGCGTTCTTATGGCGATACACTTACAATACAGCTAAACCAGTATTTCTTGGATCAAGAAAATCCAGCTTTCAAGATCAGATACGTAAATCCTGTTTTCGGAGTTGAAGCAAAAGGCCCTGTTTTAGGTTCATCCACTCTTAAGCGCGTTTTCTGGAAGGAAGCACGTAAGATCAACATGTCTTCACCTCTTTGGTGCCATTTTGGAGGTCTTGGATCTCCAAATCAGAAAGCAGGAAAAATGAAGGACAACAATTTATGGTTTTTGGATAGCTCCGATCATTGCCTCGAATCATTGCCAAAAGGGCTCTGTAGACCACTCTGGTCTTAAATTTGTTTGTTAATTTATAGTTGTTTCTATAATTTATAAATAAAACATGTTTATATAGTAGTATACAGAGTGTGATTTTTCGGGGTAGTCCAAAATTTTGTCCAACCCCAAAAAATCCCCACTCTGAGAATATCCATAATCATAACTTCCCTAATATTTACATCCTCATCTCATTAATTTCTAAAAATAGCTTTAGAGGATCATGACGCACGAGTCATATCCGCACATGCCATCACTGACTTCCTCATATTATCGACATTCATGTATATCCAGATGATAACCTTATTTAAAAACTCAAGTTTCTTTAAATGTATCTATTTTTCATTCGGCAAAACTGTCATGTAAACTTTACATGACATAGAGTTTTTAACTAACATAACGTTAAAAGCTTGTATATAAAGAATATTTATTAAATTTCTTAAGATTTTTTAGATATATATAACTACGTGTTATCTTTGTGAGTAATTGGCTTAATTTTTTATCAGAAGTTGAAATATTCTTAATAATTCATAAAACAATTAGAATTAAGATTTTGAACTGTTGTCATAATTATTTATTAGAGAAAAAAAAAAAATATATTAAAATTTTCATAACAGTAGTAGACTCAGGGGGTTATATGCCACTTTTTGTAACTATATATAGTGGGGACAATAACTAATATATATAGTGGGGAAAAACTAAGTTAATTTTTTTATTATTTAATTTTTAATAAGTAAAAAAG
>JALKBU010000803.1:0-24067 GCA_023091735.1 Trichomonas tenax | reverse complement strand
ATAAAAATGTTAATTCAATAGATGTTTGTTGCTCAAATGTCTACAAGCGCGTCCAAAACTATGGGATCTTTTGCCCCCCTCTTGGTGTTTTTTTTTGTAATTTTTGAGGTTGTTTTTATTTCTCTTTTTGTGGTGTTTTAATTTTCAAAATTATTTTTTTTTTGTTTTTAATGCTTTTTGTGTTTTTTTTAGGCTAAAAAAAAAAAAAAAAAAAAAAAAAAAAAAAAAAAAACAATATTTAAAAACAGCTAACATTATTTTGTGAATATAATCTCCATTATCTATACTGTAGTAATGTATAGATAATACAATACAGAAATATTGCATTTTTTATATTAATTATCGCATATCATAAATAATTCTATATATAAATATGGTATTTTAGTCAATAAAAGAAAGACAAACAATCAAGCTGTAAGGTGGTGTGTATAATGAAAACATCTTAGCCTAATTTCAAAAGAACCAGTCCAATTTTGATTCGCCTTTATTCAGTAACATAATTGTTTGACATAATTTCAGGTATAAAGGCAGTATCAATTTAGAAATAAATAAACACAATTCATCCAATAGAACTAAAATTAATTAAATGTAGAGAAAAATATGAGATAAATAACATGCATTTGAACTAGAATATCTTTTTGTGTGCATTTTAAATACATATGAAAATCATAAGACCATCTAATTCAGATGAAAGAATGTAGTTTGTAAAAGTTTCGGAAAAAAACTGAGTTTCGTCATATTTTGATGCGAATTTTAGTATGTATTGTATAAGATGGTCTAGCAAGCAAACAACAGATGCACAAAAAGCCTAAGATTTGAAAATGCGGGAGATAATCTGAGAAGTTTTGGGGTCAAATCCAGAACAGATTCTTGCTGAATGTTTCTCTCATGTGCCCTATTGTACAGTGTACTAAAGAAGGCATAGTACGAATGCGCTCATTAAATTTAATTAGACCTTTTATTATTGAGTTAACCCCTAACTAAAGTCACCCAGTCCCCCGCGAAACGAAAAAAAGCACCCTCAAAACCGACATCCTTAAGTCTTCATTTGTTTGATTTCTCAATTTTTAAATTTGATGTACTTGTCACGTAATTGTCAGATATGACTTGTAAAAGCATCAATCTGACTGGCAAAAAATCTAAGATTATCGAAAAATTTCCCAAACAATTCATTTTTGTGAAATTTAACATAATTATATTATCATATATCTCTAGTTAAATATATGTTTGATGCTTTCACATCATATTACCATTTATAATTTGCAATGTTTCAGCAACATTTTTCATTTTCAGTAATAGAGTTGGACAAAAGTGCACTATCATCTTTATTTGACATGTAAAGTATCAAAACTTTACATGTCATGTTACTTAAAAACAATCTTTTTTTTTGATTCTCGGGCATGGTTTAATCGCTAATTGTTGAACTATGCACCTTATTGATGCAGGTTTGACTCGCGCGCGTAACAAACTTTTCTTTTTAGAAAATAATCTTTTGCCCCCAAATAGTGGACGGGTGTGAGTAAGACCGAGGCGCTTGCAAAGAGCTGAGCTATTGAGAGATACAACTGTAATTGCGCCGCAGAGAATGACCTGGAGAATTAGCGATTGCCTTCGCAATAACTTTTTTGGCTAAAAACTGGAGCAATTCGTTAAATTGCAATGATTGAACAAAACAACTTGCCATGTAAAATGTCAAAAGACGATGGCGCACTTTTGTCCGACACTCTTTTCAGTACAAAATGTTTGCACTATATTTTTAATATCAGTTTTGCTTTTTATGATAATTGCATTTTGCCATGTAAATAAATTACTGACAAAAATTTGAAGGATCTATAGAACTCTATATACAATCATGTATGAGTAATATTAATTTTATCATTATATACAAAAAGTCGGGTAAAATAAAGAGTCACGAAAAGTGATGTATTTACATGGCAGTTATAAATGTGTTTTGACATCTAAAGTCGGCCATTTTAACAAAAGGATTTCTATTAAGCTTGATGGACTCTCTATCAAGCTTAGTAGACGCTTTAACAAGCTTGAAATGAACTATAACAAGCTTATTAGATGCTCTAGCAAGCTTGATAGATTCTCTAATAACATTTTCAGATGCATTAACAAGCTTAATCGAACTTTATAAATACAGATTCTAATTGGCTAACCAATTTTACATGCCAAAATGAAATACATTTGCCATGTAAATATGTCACTTTTCATGACTCTTTATTGTACCCAACAAAACAATTTTCAAAATTTTTTTGCGATGGCAGAGGTTGACGAGAACGACCCTGCTCTTCAGCGATTTAATCAGCTTATTGCAATCACCACGAAGAACGACGCGAACATCAACGCGTTTAACCTGAATGGGTTCATAATGACCGATCATTTGATTGATCGATTCAAAGATGCTGTGTCGAAGAACTATTTCCTGTATAAAATCACGTTCTGCAGGAACAATTTAAGCACTCGATCATGTATGCAAATTTTTGATCTGTTAAAATCAAACCCAAAAATCAAATTTTTAGAAATATCGGAAAATCACGTTAACGACGATGCTCTGTCGTATTTATCAACGATTCTTGTGTCATTGCCAAGCATTCGAGAACCTATTCAACTTATATTAAGAAAAAATGATTTTACAGCAACAGGAGCACAACATTTGGCCTACGCACTCGAAAGAAACGCTCCGGTGTCGTGGCTTGACATAAGAAGTAACGAAAAAATTACAGATGTTGGTGTCGAATATATTGCAAATTCGTTAATACATAACAATGTTTTGAACCTCCTTGATCTAATCAAGTGCGGATGCAGCAAGGATGGTGTCTTTGCATTATCAAGAGCATTAACACAAAATCGAACTCTTAAGGTTTTACTGCTTCAAGATCAGTTCGAAGAGCCAGCAATAGAATCTCTGGGAAAGTATCTATCTAATCCTGAATGCAGTTTAGAAGAACTTTATCTCTGGAAGTGCAATCTTTCAACTCCTTCACTCGAAGAGCTCTGTAAGGCACTTAACATCAACAGTTCTATCACAACGCTAGCGCTTTCATACAACAACTTTAACGACAGCACTGCTTTTGCGATTTCAAATATGATCTATAATAATACATCGTTAAAAAAGCTTCTTCTCGGTGCAAATCAATTCTCACCTTCGTCAGCAAGCTTTTTCGCAATCGCTTTGAACTGGAATAAAACACTTCAAGTTTTAGATTTATCAAGAAATTATCTCACGTCACAAGGTATCTGGCCTATTACAACAGCGCTAGAATCCAACAGCAAAATACAAAGTCTCGATATCAGAGCAAATAACATCGATTCTTCAGGTGCGGTTTTAATTAGCGAGTTATTCGATCATAATCATACTATTCACTCAATTAGACTCAGTTTAAATGATTTCGGCGATGCAGCAATTGTTTTATTATCTCAAACATTATCAAGCAACAGTTCACTCAAAGAAATCGAATTAGACAATGTCAAAATGACATCACAAGGTTTCGCAGCATTATGTGAAGCTTTAATGCACAATTCCACACTTGAAAAGATATCTGTCGCGCATAACAATCTCGGAGATGAAGCAATGCAGCACTTCATGGAAGTTTTAATAGTCAACACAACCCTGCAAAATATTTCTCTTGCTCATTGTGGAATCGATGAACCCGGTTGCCAATGTATAGCAGAAGGACTTGGATTGAACTCAAGTCTTAAATTCCTCAACATATCAATGAACAAATTCGGTATTCATGGACTTGCAAAGATTGCTGATTCCTTAGTTTCCAACTTTTCTTTGTTGAAAGTTGATTACGACTTCGAATTGACAATCGATGATTATGCGCGAACAGTAATAAACAGAATTCAAGATTGCATCGCAAGAAATGATTACTACCACAAGAACAGTTTGATGTATGATATGGGATCACTCGCAAAAGATCAGGAAATGTATTCAATCTCGTTTTAAGTTAATATGATTAACAAAATATTTTTAATATTATTATTTTTTGTTTGTTTGTATTGTAAATATATTTGATTATGTATGTTTGTTATTGTACTCATATCATTTTTTTCAATCCAAGAGATTTATTTGGTTATAAAAATATCAATAAAAATCATAGCTAACACTGAGATTTATCAAATATATGTCAGTTCAAATCGATTTAGTATGTTCTTATGAAACAATTTTGAAATAACTTAAATTTTAAATATATTTATGATGGTATTGCTTAGTGTTGCTTATGTTCAACACAGATACATAAATGTAAAGCATTTTCAACAATCAAACTCATCAAAAGAGGTAGGTTCACAGTAATTAATCTTATCGATGTAAAATTGTGTTATCCTTCGATTTCTCGATTGAATTCCACCTAATTTTGATAAAAGAAACACTAACATTGATGACGTATTATCACAGATCAAACTTATTTGTGAATGTGAAACATTTTGTTGATCTATAGTTTTATCTGCACTCGTTATTTAGTTCCGTCCATAATAGGTTACTATAGTTTTGCTGTGCAGGAGTTAATCATTACATATCGAATTGCTGTCGAGATTTAATTTATGAATTTACCTTAAAGCAACATCAAAACTAGCCTAAACTCAACGAGTTTAGTTCACGTATTGAGTTGCGCTCGAAAATAATGGTTATCGTTTTTTACGGCCGATTGCTCTATACCTTAGCGTCTTGAGAACGGCTTTGTTGATCTATAGTTTTATCTGCACTCGTTATTTAGTTCCGTCCATAATAGGTTACTATAGTTTTGCTGTGCAGGAGTTAATCATTACATATCGAATTGCTGTCGAGATTTAATTTATGAATTTACCTTAAAGCAACATCAAAACTAGCCTAAACTCAACGAGTTTAGTTCACGTATTGAGTTGCGCTCGAAAATAATGGTTATCGTTTTTTACGGCCTGGACGGTTATTTTACATCGATATTGAATTGAAAATGATCGTTCAGGCTGTTCCTAAAGCAGGGGGATGCCGACGATTATTTTTAAACGTAAGCTCATTGCAACTTGTTACGCCATCATTTCTGTGGTAGCTCACCTAACATAAAATGATGGGCAATAACTTTGCAGTCATATTACATACACTGCATGCAACAGTTTCACAAATCACATTCCACTAATAAGATATCTTCAAAAAAAAAAATTGGATCAAGCACAAAACTCAATTCAAATCATAGCACTTGCATCATTAAATACCAAATGCACAAGTAAATACGAAACAATGTTCTAATAATTATATTTCGAAATTTAGATAACATGGATTTACACAGTATGAATACAATGATATTCATTGCTGGCTTGTATTTAGCCAGGACGAGAAATTTGTTTGATGTCATACTCGATATTTAATATCAAAAATTGATAAACGTACACTCATTTTGGCCATAAAGTTCAATTCTCTATCTAACGCGGCACATGCATGCATGCTATCAAAAGAAATTATACTATTCTGCATCTATTTCTCATATTTAATATGTTGCGATATCTGAATTGCATAAATATCATCAAAAATGATCGATTTCTAGCACAAACTCTCAAGAACATCGAATATCCGGTGAACTTGTGCTATCAATTGATTGTTTTCCCAAAATTACCAAAATAATTTCCTCTAAAAATTTGAAAATTATTAAACAACAAAATGCCTTGTGAAGATAAAACTATAGATCAACAAAGCCGTTCTCAAGACGCTAAGGTATAGAGCAATCGGCCGTAAAAAACGATAACCATTATTTTCGAGCGCAACTCAATACGTGAACTAAACTCGTTGAGTTTAGGCTAGTTTTGATGTTGCTTTAAGGTAAATTCATAAATTAAATCTCGACAGCAATTCGATATGTAATGATTAACTCCTGCACAGCAAAACTATAGTAACCTATTATGGACGGAACTAAATAACGAGTGCAGATAAAACTATAGATCAACAAAGCCGTTCTCAAGACGCTAAGGTATAGGGCAATCGTACTGTTCTATTTTAATGATGACAGAGGTTCATCTTCAGAGTTTCTGATATTAAGTTAGACTCGAAGTCATCTATTCACGGTATGCTTTTCTGTGGTGGGAGATAAAAATGTCAATGATTACAGTAATTCACACATTGAACGTGAATGACCAATTAACTCTTTGACATATAAAGAGGTCTTGGAGGGTATTGCAATGAAACATATGAGCAGAGTTATTGTCTTTATTTGAAAATATTATTTAGACAGCAATTTACAAAACAACATAAAACATCATAACTACAAGTGATATATTAATGGGCAAAGTTTAGATTCATAAAAACGCTTCTTTCAAAAGTCTAAAAAATTATCTACAAGACGAAAATATTTGATTTTTGAAATACTGAAATATACTTTATTGTGATTAATATTTTCATAGTTTTATTCGTACGATAATACCATTGAAAAATTGAGATATGTGAAAAAAATTGAATCAATTTTAATTACCGTACAAACATTAGCCCACACAAGTCAAACAGCAGCAACAAATTTAATTCAATTTTTTCATGCTTGAAATTTTTCCGTAAAAACTCATAGAACACTATAGTAAGCCTATACAATCATTTTTGAATTGAATACATTCCTCTCGAAAGCTCTTGTTTTATTTCGTTATAATTCTAATCAGAATAATATACGGAATAATTTATCTTATGATTTATTTTGTGAAGATGTTACCTTTTTATTGTAACCATTTTTACATGAAAAAACATTAAACTATAACTTTGCTGTTTATTATTTCACAAAAGATTTTTGAACGTTGTCATTGAATGCGAATATCTGACACTATTGAAAAAATGGACCAATCTTCTGCGTCATCGACACGTAAAAGCAGAAGATACGCGCTCAACACGAGCATGATAAGGGACAAAGTCAACAACAACATCACTAATTTCAGCGAATCTATTGAAATCGATTCATTAAAATTATTGATCGACAAGATCACATTTGATGTAGGAAGATGCGATTATCCAAGCAAATGGCAGTCTGTATTTTCTATTGCAGTACCAATGCTCTTTCTAATACTTACTTCAGTCGGATCAAGTTTGTTTTGGGTTGAATATGGACATTAGAATAACTATATTGTGCTTATTATAGAGTACATCACATATCTAGTGCCAAGCTCCAAAAATATACTCATTCTCTTGCTTGTGAACTTATTTTTAACATTTTTATATGTTTCTTATATTATTTACTATATAACGATGCTGATGCAGTATAAAAACAACCAATTTCCATCCACAAAAGACGTTGTTGTCTGGATTTTCCTCACAAGATGTATTTCGCCGATTTTTACGTGTTATTTCTCGTATTTACTCTGGAAGAGCGTGAGACTCATTTTGCAGTCACAAGAGAAATCGATTCAGTTCGTTCACTTCATATTTGGCCTTTTCCTTTGCATTTTCCATTTTATATCGCTGCATTTATCAGACAGAATATGGCAGACAACGCGGATCATTAGGAAGAACGACGTGGGACAGCTGTGGTTTGGCTACTGTGGGTTCATTTTTAATGTGGAATTGGCGAGCTCGATTTTCGTATTTGCGTCTGAGATCAGTTTAGTGGTCGGAGGATACAAAGGAGCGATAGTGTTCCTCGGAGTCGTCGTGATAATATCATTTTTCTCGATCTTTTGGCTCATTCGAAATCTTCCGTTCATTCAACATTCTCCTTGTGCATTATACATAGCAGTATTCATCCAATGCTTTGTTTTTGCCATAAATCCACTGCTATCTTTCTTCCTTACGTCCAATATATCTTTCATTTTCGTAATCGACGTTATCGTCTTCGTAGCACTTTATTTCATCACCAGATTGATAGTCTTCAAGAGGGCGTCGTCGGTTGATCAGAGTTGCAAAGTCGAACAAAGCTGTGGAAAATCTTTTGTCTTCATAGATATTCAATAAGAAGTCGAAAGGTTCGGTTGATAAATCATCAAGTTACGATATGTTGGTTTCATATACAAACATGGCTGTGCAGCTAGTTAACGCTTCAGAAGATAAGTGGAGAAATGCAAACACAACAGAAGAAGTTCAGTTCATTTTCGACAGCATTGATGAATTGTTCCAAGCGATTAAATTAGTGATGACTGTTACAAACCAAAACGTCATTAAGAGAAAGGATGAGTTCTTTCTCAAGAGCATTATATTGCATGTCATTGCATGGGCAATTCCAATTGTTATCATTATTCCATGTTTGTTGCTCGCGATTTGAGAAATGAAGTTAGAAATCAGTTTCATATTAAAACTTTTCTTTGGTTTTCCAAAGAACTAAATATCTTCGCTAAGATGGTCAATAAAAGCAGACAACTCTAAGAAGAACAAGTTGAGGGAAGCACAATACAATAATGATGAACAAAAGTCTATTATCCAAGTTTCATTATCCAGATCGCAAAACCAAGTTGATAAGAACGACAACTCTGAGCAAACCGTCGACACACTTGCAACTACACCAAGAACTCACACAGGAATGTATTCCAAGTTGATTCTTTCCATTGTTCTATTCACGTTAGTTTCAAGCGCATTGACATCGATCGGAATCGCAATATACAAATCAGCGATGCTCGATATCTTAAATGTTTCTCACGGATAAGTTATGGCAACAGATTCGACCGCTACTGCAGTTGCATCATATGTTTGGGGTCAAGAAACATTAACAATCGCACATTGGCTGAAGCAAAGAACTTGTCATGGTTCTATGTTAACTCCATCACGAAGACATTTGATTCCTTTTTGTATACTTCAGATCATGGAATGAAAGCTTTGTTGCTCGATGCTGATGTGATCAATGCTTATGTTACATCGACATCAGTCAACAATGTTTCGGACAAATTCGTTCCTCAACATGGTTTTCTCCATTCTGTCTATTTCTCTCTTTTATGCCAAACACAGCTTCGACTGTTGTGGGAAACATCATTCTTCATCATAAACGCAACAGATCCAACAGAATATTCGTTTGACAAAGATAATTTCACATATCAATATGAACACTTGATTTTCTCGCATTTGGATTATTGCTTGACAGCAGGACAAAATATATTATTTGAGAAAACATCTGAATTAGAACAAACACATTTGTATCAGATGCTTCTTTTGTTCTTCTCTTTGTTTGCTGTCCAAATTTTGTTCTATTTCATTTTCACTTTGTTTGCTTTCCTTGTCGCACGAAGCCACCACAAAACAGTTTACAGCCTTTTGCTGCTTGTTCCACCAGAAGCACTATTGAAGAATCAGATGGCTCTCAAATGGATTTCTGGAACAGTCAATTACAAGACATATAACAAGATGAGAGATTCAAACAAAGCAAAAGAAAATAACAACATCTCTCACGATTTCATTGCCAACAATTCCAAATCAGGACTTGTTTTAACTGATGCAGAGCTGAAAATCACTCAGACAAACACAACAGTTTGCAAAATGCTTAAATTGATGCAACAAGATTTATTAGGACAGAACTTAATCAGTATTTTAGAGAAACAACTTTATGATAAAGATATAAAGAACATTTTGCATAATCTAGAAATGGAAACACAAAAAATGAGGAACGGAAGATCGAAATCGAAGTCAACAACAATACAATATTAAATTTTAGACAAATCTAACCAAATGATGTACTTAACATTCATCATTATGGGGCACTCAGCAAATGAAGGTTTGGAAGATGATGACAGTGAAATGCAGGCGCCAGCAACATCGTTCAGTGTTATTACTGTTATCGACAGCACGGCGGAGCACTTCCAGGCAGCTTTAGTTGCCTCAGAGAAAGCAAAAGGAGAAAAGTTAATCGAATCATTACTTCCTCCATCGATCATCAAGAAAATGAACGAAGGAGAGACAGATATCACTTTTGAGGTCCAACAAGCAACAGTTTTGTTCACTTCAATCGTTGGATAGTCCAATCTAACATAAGACATGAAGGCCACACAAGTAATGTCGATATTGAACTCTTTGTTCATCGCTTATGATGAAGAATTACACAGTTTCCCTGCAATAACTAAAATGAAGACAATCGGGCATATTTACATGTGCTGTGGAGGTTTGTTCCCTGATTCAACAGTCAATTCAGGCCAAGTTGTCGTTGAATGCGCTGTAAGACTTTTAGAGATCGCTCAGAGAGTCTCCAAAGACATTGGAATCAATTTACAAATCATTGTTGGTGTCAACACGTGTAGTCCAATTAAATGTGGCATTTTGGGTGTCACGAGGCCTGTTTTCAATATCATCAGTGATTTTGTTAACATTGCATCGAGAATGAACTTGCACTGCTTGCCAGGATACGTTCAGATATCTCCAACAACATACGAAACAATCAAATACATGAACTTCAACATCAAAGAACGCGGTGAAATTCAAGTTAAAGGAAAAGGAATGATGAGGACATACGTTGTCTCGCAGGTCAACAGCAATTCCAACAACGGCAATTCCGGCTGAAAATAAATAATTTTTGTTTGTTATTTTAATTAAAAACCCTATTTATGAACAAATATGAGAAATGATATTTTTGTATTTTTTTGACAAGTAAAGACAAATGTCAAATATAAAAGCAACAGAACAAAAAATGAACATTGAGTTATTTCTCCCTTACGAGATGGAAGGAGGCCACGTAAACCAGGAAGTCAGAATGTCTGTCGACAGGCTCGTCAAGACGGGATGGGACGGAGTCGTGTTGACGGTCAATATTCGCTCAATGAAAAACATTCCTCTGCCTCCTGACCCCGTGCAGCTCTCTGACGAGGCTGAAGCTATCGTAAATAGGAGATACAGTCTTTTCTGTATGTCAGATTACCAAAAATTCCCACAATTCACAAGATTAAATCTCGAAACAGACAGTATTGACGAAGTACACGCGTTTATGAGACAGATGTCGACACTGAGGTACAGTATGTACTCTGTTACACCGCTTTCAGAGGCTGTTTTCAAGATGGCCTGTCAAACAATGGATATTGACATTATTTCGCTCGATTTACCGGCATACATGCCCAAGAAGAAGTGGAAAGATCTCAAAGGAGCTGTGAATCGAGGAATTGCTGTAGAAATTAGATATTCACAATTCTTAAAGTCTTCACAAATGCGTCAAAACTTGATCAGTGCTGCGAAGTCACTTACGTTTGTCCTCAGAAGAAGAAATATTTTGTTATCAAATGGATGTCTCGATTCTGATTTAGTTCGTTCTCCTTCAGATGTTCACAACATTGCAGCACTCCTCAATATTAAACATCCGGAGTTGATGACTAGTTCGATTCCAAAATCTGTTCTATCAAAGGGACTTTCACGTTCTTCTTACTCAGGCATTGCTCGCATGATTAAAGATGTTCCAGAAAGCTCAGATGAAGACGAAGATCTCATTCCAATCGTTATGAAAACATATTAATTTTTACATATTTATCAATATTAACAATTATATTACACCCAAATTGACGCCTCTGCTCTACCTATATAATTTTGTTTGTTTTTATCAAATTTAGAAAATTTTATGAATTTAGAAAATCTCAACAAAACCGACCAATAATAGAATAACAACAGTTTGTTTTACTACATTGTAATAAAATAATAGATATTTTAGAAAGGATAGATTTTTAATTTAAATCACAAACAAAAAATAAAACTAAATTAATCCGATTCTCGATCAAAATCGAGTGCGTCAATTTCTACAACAATATCTTCAAATGGCAATCGAATGAAAGCGAGAAAAGCAACAGAAGTTGTCATCAATAATCGACTCAAAACTTCAAGTCTAGAAAATCGATCGACGGACAAAATCAATGAAAGAATCAAGCAAACAAATGGAGGAAGGATAATGGCAATGTGTGTGAACGCTCCAACAAATTCTTCATCTTCTTTTCTGATTTTAGTGATTATTGATAAAACTCCTAAAAGAATCAAAACAACGACACCAGAGAGTATCAATGTTCCAATCCTTGTCAAAGTCATGAAATAAAACACTGCAAAAAGCACAGGAGTCAATACATATGTTAATTTGTATAATTTCGACTCATTTTCTTCATCTCTGAAGTATAAGTTGATGACTAACGTAGATGCTATGACAATAAACAAAGATCTGTATGAGGCGACAAAAAATCTTGATGTTCCATGGAAAAAATAAAAGAAATTGAATAATGCGGATTCTGGAAGCGGAGCAGTAGCTAATGCTATTAATACGATAGAGATAAGTATAAATTTTTGTGCATTCGTCTCAACTCTCGATTTTAATTTCCGAATTGATCGAATCATCATCAAAGTGCATAAAACGAGGAAAACAGTGAAAATAAAGAAAATCACAAAAATGGAGAGTCCATATACAGGATTAAAGTCTTGCCACACAAAATTTAAATCTTCAAATTTTCCTTCGATTAAACGCATATTTCCGTGAAATTCGATTCTCGTTGCCCTTAAATCGTTCAAAGATGCCATAAGAAATGGTGTTTTATGGTCTATTGCCGTCGTTTTTCGGTAATTTGGCGTACTTCTAAATAAAGTGACTCCGTTGAAAGTATCTAATTTGTAATCAGCGTCTACTGTAACATCTTTGTTGTTTTTCGATGGATTTTCGAGCAATAGATTAATAAATGGCTGAAATGCTTGTTTTTGGATGTAAATTAATGAGACAATCAATCTTGTTTCGTTGGAATTGATCTGCTTTCTTATTTCTCTGTTACATGGCGGTAAAACAAATATAATACATCCAATAATAAAATAAATCAAATAATTTATGATAACGAAAGTGATGTGTTTGTCGATGGACATCGATTCGTAGGCTTCGTTTGCGTAAATGTCCGCGTCATAGCCGACTTCTTTCAAGTTGTCCTCTCTCGATAACATTTTTCTTTAATCTACCGAGAGAAAAAAAATGATGATATTATCGTTTATTTCACTATATACGCCTTCAAGATAATGAAATTAAAATTGCCAATTACATAAAATGTGTGTTATTAACTAATGAATGGTGGGTATAGAATATATTGATGGGTGTAAGATGTATTATCTAGTTATTTGTCATTGTTATCGCTGTATTGTCGAGATATACTCTAAATTAATAACTCAAAAGTGACTGAATACCGATGTGTTATTTGGAGTGCATCACATCAAGAAGATCATAAGCAGCGTATCAGTTATTATATTCATATACTATAGTACTGGCATATACTTTTGCATCGTGTTGTATATTGCTGTATATTGTTGTTGCCTTTGTATAAATATTTGTACTAATGTACATTCACCCGATTCTAGAATTATTGTGATTTCTTAATCCATGAAATTGTGTGTATTTAAGAAGGCTACATGCTATTCAAAGATACCTTATTACATGCACACAGTTTTTGATGGTTTATTATAATATTTTATGAAAAATATGTAATATCTTATATTCAGAAGAGTGATTGGGGATTGTTTGACATGAAATACTAAATTCTAGTGTATGTAGAGCATTTATTTATCATAAATAGCTAATTATAACATATAATTAGATTCATCACAAAATATTATATGCTATGTCAGATTAAAAGTAACACTATACTACTCATATGAGAGTGTGTCATTTGTGCGCTTTCAAAAGCCTCAAATTCAGAAAAATAAAAATTTATTTTCTCAAATCTCGTATTTCATAACATACGTACTTGGGTGCATGCTGCGTGATTCTGTAATTTTTGAGCTATCCTAAAGCTCACAGTAACTCTGTTGATCATATATTCTCGTGCAAATCAACAAAATGCTGTAAAGTAGCCTACAAAGCAGATACTATAATCAAAAAGATCAAATATCATTGAAAATGACGTGCTTCTTGCTCATATCATACATCGCTACGTTGAAGAAAATGGGCAGGAAGCACGTCTTTCTCACTGATATTTGATCGTGAAATATAGCTGGACGCTACATTTCATTATGTTGGGTATTCATCGAATGCGTGTGCTCTGTCGATGTAATTTTAGTGTTTGCTGGTGCCAGAAGTCGATAATTTATCCAAAAAACATAAATTCCATCAAAAATGATCAATTTCTAGTAAAAACTCTCCAGAACAGCAATTGTTTGAAGAATATGTGCCAGAAATTGATCATTTTTGATAGTATCTATAAACGGAGAATTTTAAATCGACAATAACTTTAGTTGTCTAATAACATGATAAGCTTGTGTGCATAATCTATCTGTTTGTCATGTTATCAGACAACTAAAGCGAGTAATGTGGATCGATAAATGGAGAATATGGATTTATCGCATTTTCTACGACTCTCTGAAGTTCACGCGTAGCCTTGTGTCTTAGGAACCTCAGAGAGTCGTAGAAAATGTAGATTTGTAAAATAAAGTCGAATTAGCTAGATCTGAGCAAATATCGATGGCATCAACAGTCAACAAACCATGATGCACGAAGATAAGCTTCATATTTGTGGCTTGCTGACTGTTGATGCCTTGATTGTGAGGGAATTGCAAGAAAATCGAAGAACTTGGGAATTCTTGAACGAATGACCACTAGTTCTTCACGGATAATCCCCGAAAAAGTGATGTTATCTGACATGTAAACATGCATATTTGACATATAAATATTTACGTGGCATGTGATTATAAATTTTTATTGGAAGAATGATATCCTATATTTGTTTAAACTTACTTTGAAAAGAAAAATTAAGTGCTTCATTGGCACTGGTGGCCAAAATGCTAGCAATCCAGTCCACAGTTCTTCCTTTCAGACTCGATCTTCGAAATAATCAGCGATTTACTTTACAGAATGCTTCTGAAAGGAAGAACTGTGGACTGGATTGCTAGCAACTTGGCTACAAGTCCCAATCAAGCATTTAATTTTGCTCTTCAGAGGCATTCTGAAGTGGAAATCTTTGATTTATTAATGATGGCGTATGAAAGGAAGATCTGTGAGTTTAGCTACTAACATGCGTGGTACCTGTGTCAATGTAGTCCCCAGTTCTTCCCGTAAGACGCGATTTTGACGCATAAAACCAGAGATTATGACAACTTTACATGTCAAATAATATCGCTTTTATGTCACTTTTTCATGATAACTTTGGGTATACGTGACAATTTTCCATTGAATGTTAGGGTTGAATTTTTTTCCAGGAGCTATTCCGTATTTTACGATGGATTTCATAAAGGTGTTGAATTTTTTTCCCCGTTGACTTTTTTGCGATTTTTTACGAGTAAACACCCCTATCAAGCCAAACTGAGAAGAAATTTACGTGCTTTTCAAGGGTGCTGAGTATGTGAATAGCATTTGCTTGTCTATTTAACTTGAGGATCTCTATGTCTCCATGAGATTTCAGCGGATTTCGACATGTAAAATAACGAAAGTCACTATTTTCGACACTTATTATCTGACATTTGTCATGTAAAGTCGAAAATGTGATATGTAATGTTACCAATGAGCAAATTTTGTGTGAATTTGAGGTAGCATAACGTAGGTATTCTTAATGTATGGGTAAAGGAATGCCGTTTGACTCCTGCGCGTAGCATATTTTTTCTTTTCTATTTTTTGATTTTTCTAGGGGAACTCTTGCAAAAATAAGCGATCAAACGCTATAATAGTGAGACGTAGTTGTTATAATCATCAAATAGATTCATAACAGAAGCCCATTAATGATTTGTAATGGATATCTGTTTGTAATCATATCATGATTAAGTAATACCTTGCTAAGATCATGAAACAGATCGCACCACTAGAATCAGCACCCCCAAAAAGCACATAAATATTTCATCGGATTCGTCCAGGAAGGGGGTTTACTCGTTAAAAATCGCAAAACTCAAAAAGGTCAACGAGAAAAAAAGGGGAACCCAAAATCAATATCAGATCAAATTGAATAAATTATATTTTTATTTCAAAAGTTTACGCTATGTTTGAATACTTTTGAATTGTTATCACAAAGGTCCTGTGGCAGAATGTAGTCAAAGGTTTCAAGGTATGTATCCTTCTTAAATACACACAATTTCATGGATTAAGAAATCACAATAATTCTAGAATCGGGTGAATGTACATTAGTACAAATATTTATACAAAGGCAACAACAATATACAGCAATATACAACACGATGCAAAAGTATATGCCAGTACTATAGTATATGAATATAATAACTGATACGCTGCTTATGATCTTCTTGATGTGATGCACTCCAAATAACACATCGGTATTCAGTCACTTTTGAGTTATTAATTTAGAGTATATCTCGACAATACAGCGATATATTTTTGTTGAATTATTTCTATCTATTATACACACTATATAATATTCATATATCTATTCAACAGTTTGATATCCCTCTTCAAATCTTGATTTGTCAAAATAATGCTTTGAAATCTACATCTTTTTCTACATATGGAATTAAACACATTACTTGCATATTAAACACATCAAATAGTATCTGACAACACTGATTGAATCGAAGAATAACGACATGAGCCATTATGCAGAGATCCGATAATCTTGAAAAATTGTGTTTGGAGGAATTTAAACCCTTGATCATGTAACACACAACAAGCAAAAGCTATTTCCTTAATATTGCAAAATCAAGTCGGAATCTCATATTTTGATATTTTGATTCCAATATAGTTTATAAAATTCACTCAAAACCCAATAGATTCATCAGAAGAAACGGTCTATGATAATGGCTGTTTAGAAATTCCTCTAAGCATCTTCCTTCCCCAAAACTACAAACTATACCAAAAATTTTCGGTATAGTTTGTCTTCTCCTCTTTTAAAATCTCATATTTTTCATCGACAATCAACATTCTTCACATTACAAAATGAATACCTACAAGTATTTCAATATAAATTTTAACTTCCATAGATCAAACTTGAATTTTTGAAAAAATGAATAATATTTCAATAAATCAACTATGAAAGAAAAGAATATGAGATCTATTATATGAAAGAAAAGAATATTTAATCATATTGACTATGGTTTTAAAAATATTTTTGATGATATTTTGTGACTGAAAAGAAAAAATAAATAATTTTACTTGCCGGAGGAACCAAATCCACCAGTTCCACGAGCTGTTGTATTAATATCAGCAACTTCTTCGATATCACAAACATGAAGTTCGCGAATAACAATTTGTCCAATTCTTGCTGGCAGCTCGAGAGGCTTAACATCTGGGCTTATTTTAGCGAGAGGAACACATAATTCACCTCTGTACTGAGCATCAATGATGCCAACACAGTTTGCCACGAAATAGCCGCTCTTACAGAGAGAGGACCTCGCAACCATGTCGATGTAGTAGCCGTCCGGTGGGCGAACAATAAGGCCTGTGCCGTAAAGTGTCACTCCCGGTCCAAAGTTCTCCTTTACGACGCGAACGACACTGATGTCATAGCCTGTGTCAAGTGGATGAGCCTTCGACGGGATGATCGCTTCTGGGATGATCTTTGCGACTTGGAGTGTTGTCGGTGTCTTTCTCAAGTCTGCCCAAATTTTTCCGTAAGATTGTGCGAATGTCTTTGAGATATTCTGTGTTTGCTGGATGTATTCCCACAACGACTCGACAAGGAACAAGCCATCTGCACCAACCCACTTCAATTCGTTATCTTCGACAATTGGTTTGATCTTTAACGGAATATAGTTGATTCTCTTCGCAATTTCTTCGCTCACTTGTGCAGTTACAACAACAGGAATAGTACTATCGATCTTAATCGACGAAGCAATCACGCAAAGGTCTTTATTTTCGCACATGATATTTTTTACTGTACGTTAAGGAAAATGATATTTGAATATTTAGCGACCACACACTTTATTACAGCTTAAAATGGCTAAAATCGAATTTTTATCACATTACAAACAAAGATATAAAAATATAAAATTAAATTAGAGGTTTGATCAAATGACATCACTGCAAAAACCTTTCAGAGACCATTCTATGAATCTCTTCAAGGTCTTTTTTCTTCTTGTAGAAATCTGGACTATTAATCTTTTGTTCTATATATTTTATAGGTGTTGCTCCATTGAAATTGTTACTCAAGTCGAGTTTTCCTTGATCATGAAGCAACCTAATTGTTTCTTTGTCAATCTTATTGACAGCAAATATAAACGCAGATTGAATTCCATTCTCAGATTTATCGACACCGAGATTCGGATCTGTGCCTGCTTGGATGATGAGATTGATAATTCCACGATTTGTGGACTCTATTGCTTTGAATGATGGCGTCTTTCCTTCACTAGATATATGGTTAATATTGCATTTTCTTTTGATTAACTCTTTAACAACTTCCTCCTTCGTTGCATGAATTGCAGAAAATAAAGGTGTTTCATTTTTTGATCAAGAGAGTCAATAGGGATATTAAGCTTGTCCAGAAGAAATCTAACAACATCTAAGTTCCCATTTTGAGCTGCTTGATGCAGATATTCGGGTGTTCCTGATTTAATGGCTGCATTAAATTGCGGAAGTTTCCCCATAATATTGATAAGCTTTGGAAATAAATTTAACATCTGATTTATCACAGCACTCTTTCAGCAGGTCTCTGATATCATCAAGTTTGATATTTTCCAATTTCGAAGTATTAATTCATATGTTTGCAACAAATTGCTTAAAACAGCACTGCTTGCCGCAGTTTTGTTTTTCTTATTTCTCATTCTAAGGTCACACTTTTTATCTATCAGTGCTTGAAGGACATTGGATATATTTCATGTTGCAGCCCAAATTTCTGGAGTGTCTCCTGTCACTGGATCAACATAATTGATGTCAAAGTCAGGACTTCGAACAATATTTAATGTTTCTTTTCTATCTGCTTTAACAAAATATTGAAATGAATCTTTTTGTTGGTTCTTTGATTCACGGATAACACTTTCTACTTTTTGTTTAACAACTTCGACTTCACTATCATCAAATACTTTTTGATCTTTGATTTTCGAAATTATATCAAATTTATATTATTTGTATTTCTTGCAGAACAAATTATATAATTCGGCACTGTTGACTTTAATTTTTGTTTTAATTGCATCATCAATATTTGTATTCTTTTGGGAAACATAATCAAGAATTATACTTAATTCATATGTTCTGTTGTAACTTGCCAAAAAAGAGAAAATTGTTGCATTCTTGTTATCATAATGAAATGTTGTATTGACATCATAGCCTGCATTTAATAAAGCGAGAATTCTTTGATGATTATTATCACCCAAACATAATTGCATCATAATTGAATTGATATTTTTTGATTTCATTAAATATGTAATTACTTTGCTTGACTTTGCATCTAAAAGAATTGGATCATATATTTCAATGTTAGAAGCTTGCATGAAATAAATTAACGATTCAACTTTCCTTTCGTCTGTCTCATTAAGCAATATTCTTTTAAATTTTTCTTTCGTTTTGCTTTTATATTTGCTTTCGTAACCTTGAATAAATTGCTTTTCTAGATTCTTTAGTTTCTTTGTCTGAATTATATCTCTTGGTAAATAGCTAATGCTATCAAATAAATATTCTATTGCGCATTTGTTGTAACCGTCGATAACATAAAGCTCTTAAGGCACCTTAATAAGCTTCTTAATTATCTCCAAATAATCGTCTTTGCATTCAGTGAATAACATCATTGATGCAAATATGACAAAACTTTCTAAGTAACCGTGTGATTCTTCTACCAGTTTAACTATTTTATGATTACCTCCAAGAACAGATGAAATATAAAGATCTAAATATGGCTCTCTTTCGTAATCATCGAATTCATCCCAAAGAATTTTAAAAGTTTCATACTGATCATATATTGCTGCGACAGATAAATCAAAATCAAAATCTTCTATTGGAAAGAATTCGTTTTCTTTATATCTACGAACAACATTTGTGTTATTTAAAGCTGCAGCAAAGGCAAATGGCTTCATTCCACATAGCACATCTGAGCAAGAATAATCTATTTCGTTGGGATTTTGAAATATATCATAATAAACTTGAGGAACATCATCCGGAATATCATGATCTTTTCTTTGCAATTGAATTTTGAGAGCTCTTCTGATCTTTTTAATAGATTCTGTCCATTTGGATATTCCTTTAATACTTCTTTGAATAATTTGCATTTCCTAATGGCTTTTCAATGAGATATAATATTTTTTTTGCATGAATGAGTTTACATAAATTAATAATACCTTTATATTCATCCAAGCTAACATAGATTTTCTGTCAGTTTTGCAATTTAAACATATTGTCCCATAGTTGTTGATTAATTTGATTTTTTTTCATCCATAATCTTGTTAAGATCAAAAATCAACGGATAATTCGACATCTTTTTTTCTGCGTCATCTTTTTATACTGATCGAAAAAAATATCAGGTAATTGAATCAAATTGAATGAACAAGCTTGTATTTGCTATCCATTATACGTAATGATAGAATCAAATCCATCTTTGATACACTTTTGTGCATAAAGACAGATCTCACACATCAACAAATAAGATAAGACGTGAAACTTTTTTTTTGTAAAATGAATTTTAAGACGTTAAATTTTTGTCACATTTTGCAAATACATTTATATCAAAAACCAAAAAACCACTCCCCCTGCCTTTTTGGATGTTTACATGTCATATTGTCAGATTCATTTTTTAATGGATGGTTCAACGCTGTTTACCCCAAACTCATATGTAAACTGCTAGCTGAGGCTTTTCCGCATGAATTAACGCATGCTATGCAATACATGAGTACCAATAAACTTCAAAAAATCAGCTCATAAATTACGTAATTTCTTCATATCTCAGAAATTCATACGATGATCATTAATTGTGACTTCAAGTTCTCCAAATAAATTGTATACACTATCCACTTCTGTAATAAAAATATTATCATACCGTTAACAACTTTAGGTCCAAAATTATTCAATCACGAAAAACAATAATTTCTCATATTTGAATGCAGAATCGCAAAATACAGGCGAATTCTAGCACTTCCATACACAGAACATCAATCAAATCCAACAAAACGTTGAAATTTCACTGATGATTTTAACAAAATAATAATGAATACGCTTATTCATGTAAATTTAATTCTCTCATTGTTATTAGTATCATACGAGGAATCATCTGCTTAATTATAACTACTAAAGTAATGTATAAATATATTATCATATCAGATCTTAGTAAAAACTTTAATGTAATTCATTGGATTTATTTGAAATTAAATATTTTCATAATGTGGAACATTTTCACTATGTAATACTCCTTAATCTAACGTTTTTCAAAAATGAATGAAAAAAAAAATGAAAATGTCTATTTTAGCGATTTGCTCAATCAGCATTCATTATGTAATAATTATAAAATCCAAGTTATTATTCGGATTTCATTTTCTCCATCTTAAATGTTTGAAAAATATAAATTTTTTGTTTTCATCAAAGAAATTTTTTCAGCATATTTGAGTCATTCTAACTAATAATATAAATAGTATCCACTAACTATGGAGAAATGATATTCAATTAAAAGCATGATAAATGAACTAATAATAAATTTCAATCTATAATTTTCCTGCCGGATGAGCAAGATATGGTATTTTTTGACATCACTATACCATGTATATCTTATATATAATGCATTTAATGGAATTTAAAATATTTTTTTTTTCAACAAAAAGAAAAAGAAAAAAAAAAAATAAAAAGGCTTTCCATGAGTCGAACCAATGGCATATATAACCTTTAGCATTAACTAAACCATTACAACACAATTCAACATTCACCATTTTTATTCAATGGTGACACTAAAAATGTTGTTTACAGAAAGGTGACTCAAAAAAGGGAAAAACGCACCAGCAATGTTTCTAACAACCAAACTTTAATCAAAATTCCTGACACCTCCTGCTTTAGACCTGTGGCTGAAGTATTCTGAAACCGGGTAAACTTTTATTTTTCAAAACCAACAGAACTCATCAGATTTGTTACTGCTTTGCAAAGTTTTCGAAATAATATTTTTGATAAAAAATATATCAAGCAATATAGCCTCGTAAACATCATAGCACTGCTCTATATACGCTGAGTATTAACGAATTTAAATATTTTACTTTAAAAACGTAAATAAACAATTTCCTTATATTTTTTGCTAATTTCGTGATTATCTTTGATTATTTTGAGATATCTGTATAAGAACATGAAAGGTATTTGATAATTGCATCAGAAATCTATGTGTTAGCACTTGAATACCTTGTTTTAGCTTCGATAAAAGTTTTGCATAAAATCGTGTAAAGATAGACTATCGTGATTGATACGATTGTATTGAAGGCACGGAAATGGACTGCTTGAGATAGAGTATCATGTTCATTTTTGAAGAATATTTCTTGACTTGACGATATTAATATTAATCAACCTGAATCCCTATGTGTTACAAGAGAAGAGTCCTTTGTTATACGAATCTCAACTCAATTTTGTCATAGGATTCATTTTATGAAAAAACAAAGTATTGAAAACTCCCAAGCCATTAATTTCTCATCAGATCCATTAACCTTGTGGAGTTATCAATATTTTGATGGTGAGAAACGCAAATTGATTAGAAGACAATTTTGATCAAATAAAAAAGACAGCAAACTTCTCATTCGTACACAAAACGACCCAATCCTTTACCAGGAGAGATGGGTTTCCGTTTAAACGCGAAATAAATTTGCATAAAAATATAAAATTATGTCACTTTTCATGATTATTTACATATATTTTTAACATCAATCTTTTCATAATTGCATTCAAAATTATCAACAAAATAATTTAAAAATATGGCATATTTCGGCGAATATAGCATCTGTTATTCAAATAAACTTTACAATTAAACAAAAGTCAACGGTTCATTTTTTTATTAAAATTCGCGATGTCTGAAACCCAGGAGAGGATTGTAGAGTTAGAGAACCAATTTAAGATCATTAAGAAGGCGGTAGTCCAGCTTACGAGCAAATCCGACTCCAAAACGCAGTTGCGGGAAGTGGAGTTCAAGATTAAGCAGAATTTAGAAGAAATGGACAAATTACAGGACGGACTCACGAACTCGAGGAACTATGTTAATAACGAGCTCATGAAGTTCAAGGAAATGCTCGAAGCTCAACATGTCGAGCTTAAGAACATCGTAAACAACTGCATTGAGACGTATTTGGGCGACATAAGGGAACAGTGTGACGCCAATGAGGACACATCTGAAAAATTAACAGACAGAGTCATAATTTTAGAGGCCAATTACACAGCCCTTTTAGAAGAGGTCCGATCAAAGGTATATGAAAACGTAACGAACATCAATGAGAATATAACAAATGTTCATAACGAGTTTCATGTTATCGAGGACAAATTAAACCAAGAAGACGAGAAAATCAAACAAAATGAGGATAAGATTAAAGAGCTTGAAGATGAAGCCCAGAAACAACAGGAAATAGCCGACGAAAAGCAAAAGGAAAATGATGCCAAATTCTCAGCTTTGGCAGCAAAAGTCCAGGAATTGCAGAATCAGGAGGATCCGGAGGAGATATCAAAGCTCAATGACAAAATGCAGAATCAAGACGAAGTTTCCAATAATCTTCAAAAGCAACTCGACGACTTGAAGAAATCGACAGAAGACCGCGACAATGCGAACGAAGAGAAGGCAAAAGCCAATGAGGATGAGATCAAATCGTTGAACGACTTGGTTAAGAATCTCAATGACAAAATCGCAGAGAATGACGATAAGAGCAACAAGAACCAACAAGAAAACGACGAAAGGAACAACAAGAACGCAGAAGATATCAAGAATCTCCAAGATAAGATTAATGATTTGGAGAATCAAGACAAAGAAAACGCCAATGCTCTCAAAGATGACATTTCTAAGCAAAATGACTCGATTAAGGCATTCGAAGAGCGCGTTGCGAACAATGAAAACAAAGACAATCAGCAGGATGAAGCACTCAAAGCTCTCGAAGACAAAGTTAAGGAACTCGAGGAACAGGGTGCAGTGAAGACACGCGATCTTCAGCTTAACTTCGATGATTTCGACAACAAACTCAATGATGTCGATAACAAACAGAACGAAGCAATTAAGGCTCTCGAAGACAAAGTTAATGCGAACGAAGACAAAGACAACAAACAAGACGAAGCACTCAAAGCGCTTCAGGAGCAGCTTCAGAACCTTGGAGAAAAGGTGAAGGCCGACGAAGAGGCCAAAGCTT
>JALKBU010000802.1:0-24077 GCA_023091735.1 Trichomonas tenax | reverse complement strand
AGCAGGAAGAGAAGAAATCAGAATAACCACTAAAATTATTTTTCAAAATTTCTTACCTCCCAAATCCTTTCGCTATCTTTTCTTAGTTAGTTAGTTAGTTTGTCATAAATTATTTTTTCTAATTTCTGAATAAATTTTCTCTCATTTTCACTAAAATTATTTTTCAAAATTTCTTACCTCCCAAATCCTTTCGCTTTCTTTTTTTAGTTAGTCATAAATTATTTTCAAAACTGAATACATTTTATAAAGTCAGGAATTCCAAAATAAAATTAACGTTAGTTTTGTAAGTAATTCAAAAATTTATTTTCTATATGGGGGGACCCTAACTTGTAAAACTAATTCTGTAAATATATATTTAAATAGATGTTCGCAGAAGTCACGGCGCAGTCGTGACGAATGCGAACATCTAATTACTAACTCACAATCACTACTTTTCGGGTACAACATCATTAGCAGGAGCTCATACTCATTTAATCAGTAATAGAGGTTATTACGGATGTGGTAACGGAGGAAAAGAAACAATTTCACGATATGATATTTCATCAGATCCCAGAGAATACAACACGGGTTTAATCATTGATCATGCAGGAAGTCACATTCATTCAGTTTACGGAAACACTGCCGACACTGGTTCAGGTACTGATTACATGCCTCCTTACATTACTGTTTACACGTGGTATAGGGTTTATTAAATAAGTTTATTTTGAAATTATTTTTCAAAAACTGAACTCATAAATTTCCTTATCCTCATTTCTTTTCGCTTTCTTTTCTTAGTTAGTTAGTTAGTCATAAATTATTTTTTAAATTTCTGAATAAGTTTTTCTCATAACCACTAAAATTAATTTTTCAAAAACTGATTTCATAAATTCCTTGCCCTTTGGGGCGTGGGCGAAGCCCTTCGCTTTCTTTTCTTAGTTAGTTAGTTAGTTTGTCATAAATTATTTTCAAAACTGATTACATTTTCTCACATAACCACTAAAATTAATTTTCAAAATTTCCTTACCCCCAAATCCTTTAGCTTTCTTTTCTTAGTTAGTTAGTTTGTCATAAATTATTTTCAAAACTGATTTCATTTTATAAAGTCAGAAATTCCAAAATAAAATTAACGTTAATTTGTAAGAAATTCAAAAATTTATTTTCTATATGGGGGACCCTAACTTGTAAAACTAACTCTATCGTAAATATTAGTATTAATAAATTACTCGTTTTGTAATTTGTGAGTTCGGTAATTATTTAAAAAGATGTTCGCAGAACTCGAGGCGAAGACTCGAGGGGTGCGAACATCTTATTACTAACTCCAGGTGCAATAAAGAGTTATGGAAAACATTGACAACATGACATTTTGACAACAAACGGTATAAATGACCGTAAATCCTCAAATTTTCAACATAAACGCCCCTAAATCCTCATCTTGACATCAAAATTCATGAATTCACTCGATTTTACAAACAAACCAACTGTTTCTAATACGAAAATGTCAATTTATCCCCTGTTGTCGATAAAATGTTGTCAAAATGTCATGTTGTCACCCTTTTTTTATACTTTTTTGACCCGGTGCACTCGGTGCACTTTTTCAACCCCTAATTTACTCCAGGAAATCCTCAAATTTTGCTTATTTACTCCCGCAAATCCTCAAATTTTGAAAAGTGACTTATTTTAAAATAAATCCACACGGTGCACTTTCATTTTTGCCCCTAAATCACTGTTTTTCATCGATTTTAACCCTTTTTCTTCATTTCCACATAGGATTTACCCCTAAATCACTGTTTTTCGTTAATTTTCATCAAATTTTCAACATAAACGCCAAAAAGTAACTTTTCGTAGATTTAAGCCATTTCTAAAAATCCTTGTCCTAAATTTTTTTTACCTGGTATTACCTGGTAATCTGGTTACCTAGTATAATTAACGATTTCACTCAAATTTAACGTTAATGAAGCCCAATATTCAAACATCAACTAATTCCACAAATGATTTAAAACCGTTATATAATCAGGTTAAGAAGAATAAGACCGACCCACGGAGTGGGTTGGGCTCATTTATCCTAGCCCGAAGCTGAGCTTGCTCAGCGGGATGGGCTCATTTGTGTGTGTGTTCATGAACTCAAAACTTCACAGAAAACAAGAAAGACGAAAAAGAATGAACAAGTTGATACAGGAGCAACGGAGGAAAAACAAGTTAAACCTAAACGTAAGTGTACAGAAAAACAATTAGCAGCACTTGCTGCAGGTCGTCAGAAAAATCCGAGGTGGATCACAAAAAGAATGAAGGAAGAAGAAGCTAAGAAGAAAGAAGAGGAAGAAAAGAAGAAGCAGGAAGAAGAAAAGAAAGCAGAATAACCACTAAAATTATTTTTCAAATTTCTGACTTCATAAATTCCTTTCGCTTTCTTTTCTTAGTTAGTTAGTTAGTTTGTCATAAATTATTTTTTTTTAAATTTCTGAATAAATTTCTCTCATAACCACTAAAATTAATTTTCAAAATTTCCTTACCCTCATTTCCTTTCGCTTTCTTTTCTTAGTTAGTTAGTTAGTTTGTCATAAATTATTTTAAAAACTGATTTCATTTTATAAAGTCATAAGTTTTAAAATCAATTTTAACGTTAATTTTGTAAGCAATTTCAAAATTTTATTTTCTATATGGGGGACCCTAACTTGTACTACTAACTCTATCGTAAATATTAACATTAATAAATTACTCATTTTGTAATTTGTGATTTCGGGAATTTTAGAAAAAGATGTTCGCAGAACTCGTGGCGAAGACACGAGGAATGCGAACATCTTATTACTAACTATAGATTCTATAAAGTCAGGAGTTTTAAAATTAATTTTAACGTTAATTTTGAAAGAAACGAAAAATTTATTCTCTATATGGGGGACCCTAATTTGTAAAACTAACTCTGATGTGTAAAATATATATCATTAATAAATATTGTTTTTATAATTCGTGAACTTAGGTAATTATATAAAAAGATGTTCGCAGAGACATGGCGAAGACATGTCGAATGCGAACATCTTATTACTAACTTCATAGGGGGCATCATTATCAAAACATGAGTTTTCCGGTTCTCGATAATATCTCCTGTCATCATTTTTAGCGAAGACCTCATTAATCTTTTCGAATGATTGAAACATGTTGTCATTTATTGGTTTCGTGTTTGGGATTAAATAGTTTGTTGTCATTTATGTACAATTAAAAAAAATAATAATTGAAACATAAAATCAATTTTTTAATTTGTTAAAAATAATGGGAGCAGGTGTGTTTAAGAAACTGTGGGATAAAGTCAAAAGATGGGTTAAAAGTATATGGGAAACTTGGAAGAAAGCTGTTAATTTCGTGAACGATAAAATACTTCCCATATTTTTTCATTATCTACTAATTGACCGTCATATGCAAAACCAATTAGTTTAATATTATGTTTTCCTTTATAATATAAACTTTCAACATAATCACAAAAGTAAACATCAACTTGTTTTATCCCATCTAATATTGGATTGAGGGTTTCAATTAATTTGTTGACTGTGACATACTGAAGGTCTGAGCTCATTTCTTAAGAATTAAAAAAATAAATCACACTTTGTAAAAATTTACAATCCATCACCTTCATCAATGATTTCAGTTTGATGTTCGCCATTGAAAAATTTAGTTGATTTACCATATTCTTTAAAATGTTTTCTAATACCTAAAATCTTCCAATTATTAAAACATATACTATAAATTTTATCTTTATCTTTACATCTTTCATCATTTCCAATATATTTATATTTTAATTTAGTTTTAACGTTTAAATATTCTTCAGCATTTAATACATCACAATGTTGGAATACATCCTCTATATCTAGAATGACAAAATCGGACAACTACCCCCTCACTTTACTAAAAAGTTTTAGTCGCATAATATTCTACGACTTTCCAACACAATATAAAATAGCTCCACACTCATATTTAATCCATTGTTTTTAAATATCGCAAAATAATTAGGTTTGCTATATTATTCTCTAAAAACATGAACAAGCAGTGTGTGAAGATAGATATCCTGCTGTATGTTATAAATTTAAAACTAGATACCTATGCATCCATACACTATGTTAAGAAAACAACGAAAAAATAATAAAAACGTGACAAGAAAAATTAGGCGGCCACCAATAAAAAAAATTATTATGTTATTATCTCTCGTAATTTACTTTTTTATAGCGTTCATTCCATACCTTGCTGCGTATATTGGGCTCGGCATTGATTGGATCAACCTCAAGAAGTTTTTCAATCGCTCTATCTTCTTCTTCCTCGGTTTTGGTATATTAAAGATTTTCTACATCGCTATAGTTTCTCCAGCCGTTGAAGGACACATTGTCCAGACGTTCATCGTCAATTTACTCCAAACATCATTCGAGTTTATCGCTTTCCATCAAGCATTATCGACAAAATTCCGCAAAGGCACAAAGATAATTACATTTTTCTGGTCCCTTTTCTCAGTCATTTCGATCTCTTTCTTCCCAATCCTCTCAAACTCTCATTCTTACGAAATCGAATTGAACCATCTTATTTATGCATTTTGCGCAATCTCATATCTTTTCTTGTGGGGTGCCGCACGCAATATCACTAACTCCATCGATTCCCGCTATACATTCTTCGGACAAAGCATTCCAAAGTTCACACAACTTTTGATATTATTATTAGGACTTCCTAATGCATTTGGATCACTTGATGGATTTTCATGCTTACCATCATACATGCCAAGCATCCTTCGCATGGGATCTTCTGTGTTTTTATATCTTTTCTCTACATTATTGCCATCACATAAGAAGTTTAAAGAAGATAAGTAAATTATATACTAAATATTTATTAAATAACAATTGGATGTTTTGACCTTGTACTGTATGGCCGCTTTAGACTTTAATTTTTTTATATAAAAACAAGTTTTTAAAACAAATAATTTAGAACAGTAATAACAGAATATAAAGCCGAAATCTAGATTTTCTATATCATACTTCATGGTTAAAATCGATAATATTGAAATTCATTTTCAATTATCTTTCTAATTCAAAAATAAGTTCATATCTATGGATAAATTTGTGTGAATTGATTGTGTCTTGTGTTATTTGACATTACATAAATATTATTAATATATGTTTGAAATGTGATGCTAAACATAGAGTTAATCGCGATGCTGTTCGGAAGTGAGGACAGTGAAACCTTCCATCCAGAACAAACCGAATATAAACCAAAGAACGTGACTCAGTTTAACCTTTGAATCAGAAAACTTGCATTTCTCAAGCGTCTCGTCAAGTTCGTGGAATCCAACATAGAAGAACACACCTGCTGAGATCGAAGTGACAACACCAGTGAAAATTTCACCAGTTGAACGAGCAAAGAGTGAAGAAAGAAGCATCATCAGTGGAGAAAATCCTGCGAAGATTGTCATCAGTATGATATAGTTTGTCTTCGAAGTCCTCGAATTCAAAATTTGAAGGCCGAGAACGAAGCATTCAACTGGTTTGTGACCGATGAGAGCGAATAGCAGAGCGAGTAAAGATGATTCGGACTTAAGAAAACCAAAAGCAAACGATTCAACGAAACTATGGAATTGTAGAACTAAATAGAACATTATTGTTGATTTAGATATTGACCCTGCCTGATATAGTTCAACATCTTCATCCTCTTCTTCTCCGTTATGATTGTGGTCGTGAAATTGTTTTTCATCAACTGATTTTTCTATTAAAAGCATGAGAAAATATGAGATGATCGAGATGATGATTGGATATGGCGTAGAAATCAGGCCGAAACAATAAATGGCTTCAGGAAAAAGATGAACTATTCCAGCTCCAAGGAAAACTCCTGCAGCAACAGACTCAGCACGTGATACCCAACTCGTTGGAGGGTTGAAGAGAGGAATAAACGAGAAAATTGTGTTGAGAATCAAGATCAAAATTCCACCCAAAAATTTGATCATTGTGAAAAATGATACTTTTATTTAATAAAAATACTAAAATAGACGCACATTTTATGTTCTTATATCTATTTTTGCTTAAATTTATTATTGTGAAAATTTATAAAAAATTTATTTTTAAAAACGCATAATCTTAATATTGAAAATTCCCATATGAATTTTAAGTCTATATACAAACAGTTAAACATTCTATTAAAAAATTTAAAAAAAAAATATCTAATATATGTTAAAGAATGAAAGAATATATGTTTGATTTCATTGGACATAGTTATAGCAATGGGTTAAATACTGAGTGAAAAAATAAAAAAAATTTATAAATAGAACTTAAAAGTACGCAAAATAATATATACCAAGGCATATCAAACCTAATTAATATTATGAGGAAAGCTGTGTATTATCTGCAACAAATATTGCGAATAATAACATGAAAATAGCAAAAACTGTGCATATAACTGCTGATGACATCGTGTACGCACTGATTTTACTGTGAAAACTTCCCTTTAGAAGATTATTCATCTTGTTTTTGAATCCAACGTCGTGGTAAACAGTATCATTGCCTTTAAGGAACAAATTGCACGTGAAGTCATTTAGGCCTTTGTTGTAGAATGTAAATATGAATGTCTTATTGTTACAAAGTGGATATTCAGAAATATTTTCTTTGGTTGCCCAACATTCGCATTCTGTTGGCTCAAATGAAAGTACATCTGCACTACATAGAGCATCTGCCGCTATTATTTTAAGATCACCTTGTGATGAAGTGGCAAATTTAAGAAGTTTATCATTTGCACCAAAAATTGTATTCTTTGCTGAATAAGCCGATAATATTTGGACTATTGAAAGCAAAAATAACATAAATGCATAAGCTCCTTCCCAACATTTGTTATATTTAATTGATCCTGTAATACCAACAATCAAAAATACTGCTGTCATGTTCATCTGCACATTTAGTAATGGTTTAAGATAGTAAAATGCATAATCAGCCCAAAGTCCATCAGCAATCATTCCTTTTGCTAAAGCTGTTAATGTAATACATAGAATGGCGACAACTACATTTACAAGTATCAATATACACCGTATTACTAACGGTGAAAGTGGGACCAACGTAAAGATTTTCATTGAAAATGTTTTTAATTGTCACTTTTATTATGTTAATTAGGGGCGACCCTAAATATTTCGTATGACTGCTTCTAAGGAGACCTTTTGATGTGATGCTTGAATAATCCAACAATGAACCCTAACTATAGGAGCTGTGAAGGTTTTAATTATAAATTAAATATGGTTATGCAATCAACCTGATGCATGAACCGAATGAATGGATTGCGCATTTAACTCCTATTATTGAAATGCAATATCTACATGTTGCTCAATATCATGTGGAAAAAGGATATTATGGAAGCACTGATGCTACAAAACAATCTGATTTGTTTTGCTGTGATAAATAGCTTTTCCTTCAGCATCATTTTCAAATTGGGATTTTACCAGTATATTTGTGCTTAGGGTCATATTCTTCTTTTGGATATTAATCGCATGCAGTAGCTCATAATAATATGACAATTTCGTGGTTAATATAGCAGAATTCATTCCTTCAAGTAATGGCTTTTGCTGACCTTGATTCTCTCGTGTCATTAAGTATTGACCTTTGTAATATCGCATAGCGGAGGCAATAGGCAGCTTTATCTTATGTATGTACATGCATACAACGCATTGGCTAAGTTTTTAAAGAATATATCTGACATGTAAAATCGATAATTTTATACATGTCAGAATATGTCATGTAAAATATTTTTCAGACAAATTCCTAAAAACTCGTTTATCCACCATAGGGAGTAAACCAAACGCATGCCGATGACGATTGCTTTAACGTCGTAGTCTCAAAATGGAAATAACTGAATAAAAACGAATCAAAAAATTTGGGTTATCTCCTCAAAAATCGATTTTAACCGAACAAAACTGTTACTTGCGCTGCATAGCTGGCATGTATGCAACCGACGGGAGAAAATCGATAGAATGTTAATTTTTTTATTTTGAGAACTTCTTCAAATTGATAGAAAATTTCGGTTTTTGTAAAATGATTTTTAAAAAAAAAGATACATGAACTGATAGATGATCAACACGAGATTGATATTCCAATGCAGTTCAACAAGTATCGCTACATCACGAAGATCGGTTCCGGTGCCTTTTCTTGCGTTATTCTCGTCGAAAGTATCAAAAATCAAGAACATTTTGTGTGTAAAGTCGTAAGTCGTGAGCTCATTATCAACAAACGGATTCTCGATCGATTCTAGCAGGATCTCAGAATCCTCCAGTCGCTAGATCATCCAAATATAGTCAAAATTCACGATATCGTTTTTCAAGAAAAATTAATCATCATCGTTATGGAGTATTGCTCAAGAGGAGAGCTTTTCGGATACCTCCTGCAGAACGGTATCCTCGCCGACTACCAAATAAGCCACATGCTCATACAGATGGTCGACGTATTAGTTTATCTCCACGGGCGTAACATTGCTTACAGAGATATAAAGCCAGAAAACATCCTAATAGATGCAGAGCTCAACATTAAGCTCGCTTATTTCGGTCTCTGTCACCCATCAAATGCAAAACAAATGCTTTATACGCCGTATGGATCTCCCTACTACGCGCCACCTGAGATCATATCGAATATTCCGTATGATGGCAAGAAAGGAGACATGTGGAGTCTCGGAGTCGTCATATTCACAATGGCAACGGGCGCACTGCCATGGACTGAGACAAACCAGGCGTTGCTTCTTCAGCAGATTCAGAAAGTAAACAACGTTGTTCCTGTCACTGTATCATCAAACATAAGGCATTTGATTCAGCAATTAATGGAACCACATCCTTCGAATCACCCATCTGCAGAATGTCAAAATGCTGCCTTAGCTACAAGAAAATTTCGAGTTTCCATATGGAAAACATAGACAATTAGGAATCCACTCAAACAAAGAAATTTTATTCCATTCAAGAGCTACATACGGATACAAGACACCATCTTCGGCAAGTGCGGTGAACAAGAAGTCTTTAATCGTTAGGTCGGAACTTCCTGCTGGAAAAGCAAGGTCGATTTGCACAGTTGAACTCTCACCAATCATTGATTTAGTCAGAAAGAACCCAATAGGCTCTAGGAAGATCAGGCGCACCAAAGATGACTCAATGGCTGATCCTGCAAAGATGTCCATGTATTAATTCTAACTGTTTTGTATTTTGTTGTTATTGATAGTATATTATGTTGTTTATATAAATTGTTTTTACACCCATG
This sequence comes from Trichomonas tenax, assembly GCA_023091735.1. NCBI lineage: Eukaryota > Parabasalia > Trichomonadida > Trichomonadidae > Trichomonas > Trichomonas tenax. The sequence continues at coordinate 14,859 of JALKBU010000802.1, read as the reverse complement.
ACTTCCAAAAAAGCTTTTTCAAAACTCTCCAAAAAAATTGATGACCTCGCCCCTGCAAGGTTATTATGTGACCATTGTGATCGCGCTTTCATAAGTAATATAAACATTATGTCCTTTTTCAATTGCCCGTGACTCAAAATATTCCCCATAATCAAATACAGATAACAGTCATAAAATTACATTATATTCATTCTTAAATATTTTTGCATATCATCATATTACATCGCCAGCTTGAAATACGCGTAATATATAAAAATAATCGTTCAGTAAGTCCCTAAACTATTTTATTCTTATTTTTACAATGCATACAATGTACGCATTGCAGAAATTTATTCGTAGAGACATTTACAATAATACAATTTATTCAATAATATTAAAACAAATAACAACAAATGAATCATCCAATGAACATGTTCTTGAACCACGGGGTACTCTGGAGAAGTGCAAACATTATCACACCAACAACTTCTGTTATGCAAATATATTTAAGCATGTTAACAATAGGATGTGTAGATTGCTTGATGGTTTTTATTTGATCTAAAAGTTGTACTTCTGATTCCTCAACTAAAATAGTTTTAATTGAAGAAATTTTTGTTCTTGCTTTGTTTAATGATTCGTAAATTGTTTTATTGAATATTGTGAGCAATGCTTGCGTCTCATTGAGTGATCCAGACATGATTTTGTTCGCTTTAGAAACAGATTCCATGATTTTGAAAGTTCTTCTGTGCCATCCTTCAGCATATGGAACTAATGTGTTTGTGATAAAATTGTTCAATTGTCCGTATGTTGCAACTTCACCAACAACCTCTGCGAATTCTTCTGTGATTTTGAGATAATCTTCAATAGATTTTTGCGCATTTGTAAGATCACCTTTTGTATCTTCGAATGATTTGTACTCTTTGCGCATCATTGCAAAAGATGGATTTCTAAGTTTCTGGATTTTATGAGGTGAAATTGTTGAAGAAGTAGATTGAGGCATTCCTTGGTATATCCAGGATTCCTTCCTCTGTTTGTTTAAGATATCTTCCGTATTGTATTTCGCGCTGAATAATTCGATTCTTGAAGTATAATCATCACACATTGCAGTGATTCCCAACCAAGCACGAGAAATATCAACAGTAAGGTCTGTCTTTATGATTTGTGTATCATTATGTGATGCTGTAATTGTTTTTCCTGAGATTGAAATTGAAACTTTGAATTTCTTATCTGATATAGGGATGATAATTACACACTTATCCTCTTCTTTCATTACGGTGTGTGTTTCAGTTCCATTTGATTGATATAAATTATAATGAATTTCAGGATTTCCATCTTTATCTGCGAAAACAGCACCAGCAAAGATAACACCAGAAAATTTTGGTGAACATCCATAAAATGAACCGTCAGATCCATACTGGTTGACAATTGGAATAGCAAATCCACCACCACCGTTTCCTTGGGAGATTTTCATGTCAAATACCATTTCCCATGAACTGTATGGAAGTGGCAGTGCACTCCACGCAGAGCCTTTCCTGTACTGAATTGGTGGAGCAAGAATAATTGTCTCTTCTTCAACGATTGCGCCACCACCAATATCCCAGAACGCAATTTTGTTCTTAGAACTTGGATAAAAAGGTGGAATTAAATCTGCTGTCTGATCCAGCATCGACTTTGCAAAAGGAACAAAAATCAGCATTAATTTTTAAATATAAAGGGTCTATCACTAATTAACCATTTTAAATCGAAAATATAGGGTGTGATATAAAATGCTAGGAGTGTGGCTATGATAAAACAGGGGGTATTACTAATGTCCCCTGATGATCATATGAGTTTCTGATTTTCTTACATATTTAGTAGATCCATATTGCACAGATTCTAAATATTAAAGATAGCTTAGTTATGTCACTTTTATCTGTCCTTTTCACGAATGGGTCACTCAGAAGGCCTTCGCCACGCGACACGCTATCTCTTCGCTCGCAAGTTCCGCAAGCACGGAGCTCCAGCACCATCCATCACACTCCGCACATTCCGTATTGGTGATATCGTCGAAATCAAGGTCAACGGCGCCCTCCACTCTGGCATGCCACACCGCATCTACCACGGCGCTACAGGCATCGTCTGGAACGTCTCTCCACACGCTGTCGGTATCCTTGTCAAGCGCCGTGTCAACAACCACATCGCTCCAAAGCGCATCTACGTCCGCACAGAGCACGTCTTCCCATCCAAGTCCAAGAACGACTTCATCGCTCGCTGCCAGGCTAACCTCAAGGCCCATGTCGAGGCTAAGAAGGCTGGAACAAAGATCGCTCTTCCAAAGCGCCTTCCAGCTCAGCCACGCGAGGCTCATGTTGTCAAGCCAGAACTTATCCAGACAATCACCAATGCTCCATTCCGTGAGAACTGGTAAAACAATATACAATTGAAAAAATCTAATACTAATCTTTTTCATCCCAAATCTTTCAAATATCCTATTGCAATAAGATAATATATGCATTATATTTGATATTTTTGATATAGAATTTCTAAATTCAAACATTATCAATTGATGATTTGTGATATTCATACACTTCGAGAATTTGTTTTAAAAATCATACAGTTGGCTGTTATCATAAGATATATTTTAGAAAAAAAAATTTATGATAATGAGTCAATTTAGAAATGGAACTCATTTTAGATGTTTATTATGAATATAACGGTAAAATATCATAAGCTGGAAACGATTTTTCTAAAATGTGAATTGAAAATATTTTAAAATTAAGCGAGAATTGTTTTGCAAATAATCTCAAAATTACTCAAAATGCTCATTTATGAAGTCTCACTTAATGTAAAATTATCGGTGAAAAAATGCACAAAAGTGACGTCATAATTTATGTTCGGAAAGAAGAAAGTTGACCCAAAGGAGCAAGCAAAAGCCTGGAAAACAGAGCTTAAGGGCCAAGTCAGAGAGCTCAACAAGTCCATGCGTCACATCGAGATGGAAGAAACGAAAATGAAAACCAAAATCAAAACAATGATGAAAGGTGGTCATGGCGACATGGTTGAGCCAATCCTCAAGGAACTTGTCGCTTCAAAGAAGGCAAAATCTAAGATTCTCAAGACAAGAACCCAAATCGAATCAATCGAACGTCAAATCGATCTTCAGATGGCCCAGGCAAAGGTTGTCGGTGCATTTGCTAAGTCCACTGAAGTTACGCACATGTTGAACTCTCTCATCAGGCTCCCAGAGCTTAACGCCACAATGATGAAGATGCAGGGCGAAATGCAGAGGGCCGGTATGATTGAGGAACAGATGGACGAGCAATTCGAGGCAATGGATGAAGATGAGGAGGATGCTGAGGTCGCTGTCCGCCTTGCTTTCAACGAAATTGCTTCCGAAGTCAACAAGCAGGCTGGAACAACAAAGATCGAGCTCAAGCACATCGATCCAGAAGAGCTTGAAGATGAGCCAGCTGCAGCTCTTGCTTAAAATTTCAAAGCATTACATTTTAAATGTAGAGCAATGCATTCTGGATTTAATGCGTTCTATACTTGTCAAAAGATAAATTTCCGTTTTATATGGTTTAATTTTTTTGATTTTATAAAAACAATAAAATATAGGCAAATCAATATCATATCAAATAAATTTAATATACAAACAGAAATTATACAAAAATAATATAATATTTTCATGGCATTGAGATTATGGAAAAATATTATTGGATCTACCTTCAAGTTCAATTTGGAGGGTCCAATGGAGGGAACGGCTTTCCACTCGGAAGGAGGATATCGCGGTGGAATAATTCGTTAAAGCAAGGATGTGCCATTGCTTCTTCTGCTGTTATTCTATTCGCTGGGTTATAGATGAAGCACCTTCTGAGCAGGTCGAGGAGATCCGGCGTCGTGTGACTTGGCAGTGTCTTCTCGATCGTTGTTTCTTGAAGAACATCTGTCGAAATCGGATTTCCATGTGTGTACTGTGCGAAGTCTTCTGGCGCTGGCTGTCCCAATATTTTGATAATGGCGTTGATCTGACCGAGTGAAGTTTCAGATACAAATAACGGAGAAGCCGAGTTAATGGCCTCAGCGATAACACAGCCTGAAGCCCATATATCAATCGGTGGTCCGTATGTTTGGCAGTCTAAAATCAATTCTGGAGCTCTATAGAATCTCGAAGCAATATAAGAGACACTCTTGTCTCCCTGCTTAATTATTTTGGCTGATCCGAAGTCGCAGATCTTGAGCACACCTGTCTCCTGATTGATGAGCAAATTCTGCGGCTTTATGTCGCGGTGTACAATTCGACGTTTGTGTAAATAGCGCAATCCAGCGAAAAGCTGATAGCTGAACAACTTAATATACAAAATTGGAACATAAAGTCGCTGATTTCTGTAATTTAACGTAAAATCGTAGAGAGTCATTGGATAATAATCCATAACGATATTTAAAAATATTTCGCCTTTCTTTCTTCCTTGCGTTCTGAAGCTGTCGCGTAAGCATATGCAGTTGTGGTGTTTTATCGTTGAAATAATATCTAACTCTCGATTTTTGTATCTTGGGTCAATTAAAACCTTTTTGATCGCCACAACGTCACTCGTCGGCGCTCTAGCGCAGAACACAACCCCGAATGCACCTTTTCCTATGACATTTAACGGAGTGTAATGGCCATTTTGGCGCGGAGACGTCAGAGCTGTAGAAGACTTCTTCTGCTTCTTCAGCATCATCGCACCGCGAACTCTGAAAGAACTCATCCTGTAACTACTCTTGATATCATTCATTAGATAAAAAAAAAACAAATATTATTTTTATCGTCACAGATTGAATTTGAAAAATTTAGAAGGTTTTTGGTTATGTGATTAGCAGTTTTTAGCTGCGGAACGCTCATTTTTCAATTTAAAATAAAAAACGAACATATAAGAAAAATTACTTGAGGAACACAATATTCACTATGTCTGCATCTGGAATTTAATTGAATTTATGGAAAACAGCAATAAATTGAGCACAAAATGCACAAAGATCGTTTTTAAAGTTGACAAACAACATCCACACATTCTTTTCACCATGAAAATCAACAAGTTTGAAACAATATTGTTTTCATTATTCGAAAAAAATTACATGAATTTTAGAAAAATTTAAAAAAAAATGCAAAAAATCCACAATATCCTTTTTCTAAATTATTGATATGATAATATTTTAATTCATTGAATGATTTATAATGATGATTTAAATGAAATCATGAGTACGCTTTTCGAAAAAGTGAAAAAGTGTGTCCTGAGTTCCATATCCAGTGTTCTCTGGTGTGTGCCTATTTTAAAATTCATTTTTTGTGTTTGTTTTGAGTTTGTCTATTTTAGATACACCGTTCAAAATTTGAGAATGTCTAAGGTTATGTTGTACACCAAAAAATTATGACGATAGAAGACACCATTCAAATTTACCCATAAAAGGGAAATTTAAGATGCATCCACTATCCCCTTATTTACTATTTTTAAACTTATAGGTGCGCTACCAAATGTGGTAATGCGTTCTCCACTAGTTTTTCACTAGTTCCAAGAATCAATCAGTGCAGTCATTGCTCTTGCCAGTGATAAACTAGTGGTGCTTCATTCAAGAATTCTCAATCTTCGATATTATCGCAACTTCATCGCAAATAAGGCATCAACAGTCGACAAATCACAAGCGCGAAGCTTTTCTACTCAGTTTATGGTTTGCTGTCTGTTGGCGCCTTCGAGATTTGCTCAGTACTTAGTCATTCGACATTCTTTTTACAAATATATATTTTCTATGGCATCATGATGTTTCTATAACGCGCGATGATCTAAAAACTTCAGAGAATGCGATAAATCCGAGTATTGCATCAACGGTACGCGTTTTTGATGCCTAATGATATGACAACAGATAGCTTATGCGTAAATGTTCGTCATGTTAGACAATACGAGTTATCTTTGATTTATAATTACAATCGTTTACAACTATTTTAAAAAACGATCAATTTCCGGCATCAACTATACAGACATTTGCTGCTCTGGAGAGCCTATGCTAGAGGCTGATCATTTTTGATGATATTGTTTTTTGAAAAAAATCGACAGTTAATACTAATGACTGCTTGATGACAGATTGCTTGGAGCTATATACAATGCTGATTTTTTACGAAATTAAGCAGTTCGGGATCATTTCTTCCAGGCGATCAAAGCACTGGATTATTTACAAATAATTGTTTAAGATATAGGCTTTTGAAGGGATTTTACAGCATTTTACTAACTAGAATACACTGCTTGTACTTAGAGAAACTGCTGAAGACCATAAAGTCACTCAAAAATCTCACATTTTTGCAATTCTGATGTATTTTTACAGAAACATCTAGATTTCGATTCAATGCTCCATGTTCTATACAGGCCTGGGCAATATAAATTGAAATATAGTTGACTATAGTCATTATTAGAGATAGATAATATTTAAATTTTCAAACGCTCAGATTTGATTAATTAGAATAGATACAGCATTCTGCACATGTATATATAAATATATCTGTATATAATTTTCATCTCCTAAATATTAGATGCATCTCCTATTTCAATACAGTGTCGTCCACCAGGTGTATCACAGGCGTGATTTTCGAGGATTTTTGAAATGCATAATCATGAGACAATGAGATAATTTTGAAAATTATTCACAAAAATATCAGTAAATCAAGGCCTTTTAGTTAAACAACAGTAGGACTATCAAATGCAATAATCAGCATTCTATGAAAACCTTTCTGTTAAGCAAAATATTGATGCAAGAACCAAAAATATGTTAAAATTTTGAAGCAGCAATTCAATGGTATGAAAGAGCATAAAGAGTCATGAACAATTTTTAAGTACTGAATTGGTAATTTTTACATTTTTGGTAAGAAAATTTTTTTTAAATCGTATAAAATGTTTAGCAAATGCAATCACATCGAAAATAAATGAGAGTGGAATCGTAACTAATAAGATAATGTTTCATATTTTGACTCAAGATTTTATAAAATCGCTTTAACATCGTCTATAGAAGCCAATGGTATAAATTTCGTCGAAAGAATTGAATGTTGAAGGAGATAATTCTCTGGTAATGATCGAAAGATGACTTTTGGTAAATCTAAAAAGTGACAAAATATTAATGAATTCAGATTTTGATTACAAAGGAAAAATCACTTCATCATCTTCATCTGTAACTGATTCTATCAATGCATTGATAACAGATCTTAACGATGCTACAGAAATTCCTCAAAAAATGGAATATTTGAATCGAATTTCGCAATTTGTAAAGGAATCAAACAATTTATTCATAGAAGACGACAATATTCGATGCATAGCATCGAATCTTAATGATGAAGATGCTGCTATCCGAACCGAAGCCATCAAATTAATTGAATCAATCTTAAAGAAATCTGAGCATTCACATTTGACAGATTTTTTGGACTTCTTGGGTCAAAATCTTGAAAATATGATTGATTGTGAAATCAAAAATCAAAATACTTCATTTTTAATTTCTGTTTTCAGTATTTTTACTTTGTATACTGAGTCACATATGATAAGCTACGATAACAGTAAGCATCTAACTAACATTCTTATGCATTTCGTCCAAAATTGTATTTCTGGCCAAATATTATTTGATGAATTAATGACAGATGCCCTGTGTAACTTTGTAATGACAGTATTAGATTACAACATCATTTTGGCACAAAATAGAGATGTTCAAATATTTATTTGTAGATTATGCGAAATATCATCAAATAGTTGTGAAAAAGCTGTGAAATGTGCAGAAGTAGTACTTGTATATAACCTGGGAATAGGAGATCCAATATGTGAACAATTGTTAAATAATTCGATTGAAAAATTTTTTGATTTTAGGCTTAGCATTCTTAAGGCCGTCTGTGATGGAAACTATAGATATCTGTTAAGTGATCCTTGCCAATCGCTGCTGAACAAAACGCTTCGGAATATAAATAATGAACAAATTCCAGATAATGCTCAAATATTGATCGAAATACTTATGAATGTTTTAAATTTAGACCCCACAGCATTCTTGGATATATTCTGGGATAATGGTGAATTAGTTCATGTTTTATTGCATTGCACAAATGGAAGATTCAAGATCAAAGTTCACGTTTCGATATTTTTATTTTCTTTGATAAGATCATTTACTGATTTCTTTTGCTCAGACATGAGTTTGCTTGAGGAATGTCTATTGTTTGGAGAAGGCTTATTCGAGTGTGGCGTGATGCGGGTTCGATATTCTATATATGCAGCAATAAATGAAATTCTCTCATATAAGGATATCCCTGCAATTATAGAACTCATCCATAACACAATCTATGAGGCCATTCATGATTACGAAGAGGAAGGTGAGGAACTCATTCTGATGAGAAAATATATTCTTTCTCATTTCGAAGCACTTGAAGAATAACATTTATCGATTTTTTTTCAATTTATATCCATGATTTTGTTAATGTTCATCATATTAATATGATTCATTTTGTATTTTTGCTGCAGAAGGCCTTTGTTCTTTCTTTTGGATAATTGGCTACATGGCTTGACTTATTAACCATTTTCTTTATCAAATTGCCTTCCTATACATATAAATACAGAACATATTTATTCATCAATTTAACTTTTCAATCCTTAAATTTAGATGAAATATGTTTTGAACAATAGGAATGCTCAATTATAGAATTTATCCATATCGAAAACTTAGTAAACCATTCATTGTGTGGCTCCTTTAGATTTAAGATATTGAACAATTTCAAGAGAATGAGTTTCAACTGCAATTGATAATGGACATTTAAATCATAATGACGATTAAACTTAAATGATTGATTTCATATCAAAATGGCAATCTAATGAGATAAATTGATGTAATATCATAATGAAGATAAAATGCGAGTGATTGATACGATATTAATATGATGATTAAAATTGACATATTGATTCAGAGTTCCCAGTGATAGCCATTACACTATGGAACCTTCACATTCAGCATAAATATTTTTAGTTTATAAGTAAACATCTGGAAGAGTTGTAAACTTATATCGAAAAATTTTAAATTGCCGAAATAACCATTATCGTCCTTTTCAATACTTCTGTTTCAGAAAACATCGAAAATTTCAAATCTTTATACATTGAATTTTGAGAATTTTAAATTGTCCCTACGCTTTGGAAAAGTAACATATTTTGGGTGTTTTGTGGACACTCAAAATATCAAAAAAATCGGGCCTTCAGCGATGATGACGCCGCTGGCGCCGAAGGCAGTTCAAAAGCAATCAAAGTTCGCCAAGATTTCAAAGATGTCCCTCTCCTTCTTCTTTTCTTCTTCTTCTCCCTTTTTCCTTTCCTTCCTTTGCTTAAAATTTTTATTGTTTACAAGAACTTTATAGAACTTAATTGAATGGTGTGTCCCTTATATGTCAAAGGTTCTATCTATACATCTATGAATAGAACTAATCCTAGTATAGCTTTAGGATTTGGTACATGGACAGAAATCGTTGATAGATTTTTATATTGTGCTAATAGTAGTAATCAAACTGGTGGTTCTAAAAAGATATCTGTTGCTAATTTACCACAGCATAATCATAATTGTATGTGTCAAGATGTTAATTCAGGTGGATTTAAAGCAGGAGCGTTAGATGATACTGGATCAAATTGGACAGTTCAATTATTATTTAATGATAAAAATGAATTTATTCACATATATGATAATCCAGAATTTAAAAACACAGATTACATGCCACCGTATATTACTGTGTATGCTTGGTATAGAACTAATTAAAAAAATATTTTTTGAAATTTATATTTTTATATTTTTATTGGAAGTTATATTTTTTATATATTATTGGAAGTTATAAAAAAGTAAATTTTAAAAGAATTAGCTTATTTATGTCCCGAGTCTAACATTTTGATAAACTATACCTAGCGGTATAGTTTATCAAAATGTTTATAACTAACTGGTGTATCTAAAATAAACAAACACAAAAATGAATTTTAAAATAGGCACACACCAGAGAACACTGGACATGGAACTCAGGACACATTTTTTTCACTTTTTCGAAAAGCGTAATGATTTTTCTAAAAATTTGCAAAAAATAAAAAAGTCCCATTTGTGTCAGTGGACGGAGAAGGATTTATTTTTTCGATCTTCATATCTCAGCATCTAGTTTAGAAACCAGGGGCTATATTTCATGTATATATATGATAATTTTTTACCGTAAATGTACTGTTTCAAAATTTCATGAATAGCACCGAGTGCTGAGATTTAAAATTAAGGTTAAAAATTCATCCAGAATGCATTCTTCTAGTGTGTATTTCGGATGTTACAAAAAAGTTCAAAGATATGAAAAATGAGACAATACATTTTATCGATGGATCATTACTATATCCAACACTACACTTCAAACATTTTTATTTATGCTTGCTATGCTAATAACTCGGGCTCAAATTACCAACTTTCCACCAATAAGGTTAAAAATTAAATGGTGTCAGTGAAGCCTTAACTATAAGCTAAATAAATTCAGAGAAATTATGTGATTTTGCGTATCTAGAAAACTAAAAGAAGAAATTAAAAAATATTCTGGGTATAGTATACATATATATACTGTATTTAATATGCAAAGTTTCAGACAAAAATAAAAGGGAATGACTTATTTTGCTTAACGCACTGACACTTTTTGAAAGACGGAACTTTTAGAGATTTTGAAAAACTAAAAAATTATATGTGTAAAGAAGAGGATGAAGTAACATTTAAACCGGAAGCTGCCGTAATGCCAGAGGGCGAAAAGAAAGAGGACACAAAATACAAGGGTTATCCTGATCCTGGCCAACCTCCAATTCCACCTCAAGATATTGTTGATCTCCCAACACACTCTGCAGGCACAAAAGAGGACGCCTTGAATTTAAAGGCCACTCCAGAGATCGTTGATCTTGATTTATCAGATATGTCCAACAAAGCAGCGTAAATCTATCAACAGAATCACCCCTCATTACACCATTATATATGAATGTTTGTATTTATCACACTACAATTGTAAATAAAACGAATTAATATTTCATCAAATTGTTTTCATTTTTATCTTTTCTGTTTTCCAAATGTTAGCTTAAGAACTGCTCGTTATGTATTCAAAGTCATCTGGTTTGATTTCTCATTGTTTCATTAAGTGTCAAAAAAATCAACATTACATGACAAAAATTTGAAATATTCGACAAAAGTGAATCATTTTAGAAAAGTTACTTTTTGTAAACTTTTCAAAATACGTCACTTTTGCCAAGAATTTTATTTTACACGACGAATTTATTTTTGTTTTGTTGTATGACTGAATGAATGAAAGTTTTTATCTTGACCAGAGTACTATTCCGCCGGACTTAATGCCAATGTACGAAATAGAAGAGAAAATCATAAATTTAACAGAAGTTGACTTGGAAAAATTAATCGATTATGTTCAAAGTTTAACACCAGAGCTACGAGACTATGTTAGAGCGTGTGTATTACAGTTTTCGAAAGTTTTTCGCTTTAAATGGATGTTACTTGCTAAATTTTTCATCAAATGTAATTTTAAAATCATTGGAGATCCTCGATTTCTGTTCACAAAATATCTAATTTCTATACGTGATAAAGATGATTTGTTTGATTACGAAGAAATTTTCGAAGAAGGAGGTCCTCTCCGTGCGATATTAGACGATAATTTCTATTTGCTGACAGAGTTGTCTATACAGAAAGGATTTTACGACATAATCGGATATGATAAAGTTACAGGTATCAGATTGAATTTACTTGATTTTGCCGCAGTTCTTGGTAATACTCAGATATTTAGGTTCCTACAGATGAATGGCATGAAACCTACAATCAACACAATGGAATGTGCAATTATCAGCGGCAACATTGAATTGTGTGAAGAAATTCATCAAAGTGTTACAAAAATACAAGAATCATTGATATTTGCTACTGTTAAGTGCCATAGATATGAAATATTGCAATGGTTTATCAATGAATACACACCAAACATAGTGTTGGCGTCAATGTCTGTAACATCATGCTCAACACTTGCATTTTCATATTTCCTTCAGAAGAATGGAGGTTTGAATAGTTTCATTGCCACATCGCTTCTTGAAGACGCGTATGAGGCAAACAACTTAATGTTGATACGGTTCTTGATCAAGAACGGTGCTGATGTCAATGCTAAGTTTGGAGAAGAAGAAGAAACATTACTCATTCGATCATGCAAGGACAATGTTTTATTGGCAAATCTCCTTGTAGAGAATGGTGCTGATACTGAGATACGGAACAGTAGAGGCTACACACCATTAAATATCACTGCTATGCTTGGAAACATAGATACAGCCAAAATTTTAGTCGATCACGGCGCAAACACACAGTCTGTTATTAACAATGGACAGAACTTTCTTGAAATTGCGCAAAACTTCGGGAATACTGAGTTTGTCGAATACTTTAAACAGAAGGGAGGACTTCCTTTTTGTTATATTTGTTAAATCCATTAATCTTGTTGTTTGAATAAAATGGAAAGCGTTATTAAATATTTTCATGCTTTTTATCACCAATCAAGAAAATTCTTTACTCAAAGCTCAAACGCGTGAACACCATCACTGTGTTTGATAATTTGTATCAAATGAAAAAAATAATGTCTAAATATCTAATGATATTTCATGAATGTGCATTCAAAAATGATAACCATAAACTCTGCATCATATAAAAACATATTATATAGCCATTGATTGATGTCAACACTGAGAAAAAACATGAAAAGTTAATTCTGATTTCCATGCATAAAACAATGAAATATCTTACTTTCTAAAATAGAGCTTCAGATTTTTAACCAATAAATTTATAGTAAAAATAGTTATGTATAGTTATATATCATAAATAAAGATTTTTATCTCACACATAATGAAGAAAATTTACATTTTGGTGGCCGAAGAAAATGGAAATCAAAAAAGTAAAAAGAAAAGGCGATTTTAACAGCCAAAATGATTTACTTATTAATATGATAATGAATTTAAAATAAAATCCAAATAAAATTTTTTGAAAGTTTAAAATTTATTAACGTTATTAAATAATAAATGACTGATTTTGAACCAACAGAGAACAGACTCGACTGGGCGACCCATAGAACTCAGGATCCCACAGGCCTCGTGAAGATTCGTATCGAACTTCAGAGGATGGGTGTCCCTGAGAATCCTCAGACTCCGCCAACAAATGAGCCAAAGGAAAGCGCAAATCCAGAAGAAGAGGACCACAATGACGGAAAACCACTCGAGGACCTCATTGATACAAATGAAGTTAAGATTACGTGCGATATTGACTGGCAACAAAAAATATTCTCCCCAACAGAAGTTAAAAACATAATAAGCGGTATTCCAATATGTGACAATCCATCTCTTGCGAACAAATACCATGACATCATCATGAAACGCCGACAAGAAAATGATTCATATATAGGAAACGAAATTTTCACGAAAGTCGCCGAAGACAGATATATTGATCCATCAGAAATCGATACTCCATTCTACAATCCTGTTGGTGAACGCGATCCGAATGAATTAGCTGAAGCAGTGCTTAAAGGCGATGGCCACGAAGAAATGGTCGAAGTTGTTCGTATGAATGCACAATCAATGCATATTTTCGCGTCAATTCCATCCAGAAATGGAACTATTCATGAAGAATTGCTTGGTATCATTAGAGTCTTCCCAGGAGGCCGTATTGATGTCAGACCACCTTTCTCAAACAAGACAAATCACGAATACAGGTTTTTCACAAATCAAAACGAAATTGTTAGATACAGATTCAATGTTATAGAAAATGCCGTTGAAGCGGAAACTCCGTTCGAACACACATTACTCTCAGACATCAAGCGTCGCCGCGCCATTTTCGAGGCAGGTCAGGCCGATTCATCACTCGCACAAGCACCAGATCCACCAGGAACAGTCCGTATGTTCTACAGAGGTGAAATCGCTCGTGCCATCATGGATTCCGCTCCTGGCGTTGCTGTTGAGTATCAGATCCGTCTGCCAGCTGGCTGGGCTAATGAAGAGTCCGGTATTCCAGTTTCTGGATGCTCACAGTTTGCTTTATGTGATGAAAACGGCGTCTGCGCCATCAACTTACCAGTTGACTTAGTTGCACGCGCAGAAACACAGACAGCTCCAACATTGATGCTGACATTGCATAGCTACACAAGTGATGGTGCTAGAATCGTCGAGGGCTATGGGCAGTGCCCATTACCAATGTCTAGAGGCTGCCACGAGATAGATATTCCGGTATGGAGAATCAGAGGTAGAGTTTCCGAGGAACTTAGATTGATGTTCTTAGACAGCGGCCTCGAGCAGCAGGCGCCTGTTGAGGCGACTGAAGAAGAAAAGTTCGGCGCCCTCAGTGCCGACGCTGTATACAACAAGTTCGGTCTTAGAACTATTGGCACAGGTAAAGTCATTGTTAGATTCAACCTCGCTATGCAATCCTCATTGTTTGGAAGGAGAGCTCCAACAAACATGGCTGGAACAATGTCGATGCTCGGTTCTTCTCAGCCATCCCGCATGTCAACTATTGCAAGCAGACTCACGGATACAAAGCAGTAAATCAATTTTTATATATTTTTTATTAAATATAACCATTATTTACCACATCAGGGCACTCTCAAAAACCTTTTAAACAACATCAAAACTTATTCTTTGAAGGAGTGAAAATGAAAGAGTCTATGACAAAAGTGAACACCAAAAAGTGACAGGGAAACCTTAAAGTCACTTTTCATGAATAAACTGTCACTTTTTGCGCGGGCAAATTGTCACCTTTATAAAAAGTGTCATAAATATCTTTGTAGTCTAACCAATACATCCAGGTTAGTGTTGTTGACGAGCCACAACTCTATCATCAACGAGC
>JALKBU010004902.1:0-23973 GCA_023091735.1 Trichomonas tenax | reverse complement strand
AAAAAAAAAAAAAACATTTTCAAAAAAAAAAGTAATTAAAGGGCAACTAACATGATATGTAAACTATTCAAAAATATAAGCTTATCGGAAAAAATGAGAGTGATGACGAAAACTTTCTTTGAATTGTAGGAATGACAATATCCCAATGTTCAATAGACTACGTGAAAGATATGTCAAGTCTGATTGAATTTTATTTATCAATATCACGCTCTAACAAAAATGGGTCAATGAATCTATCATTCTTAAACTCTTTACTTCAACTAATGGATTGATTCGAATATGTTGCAAAAAGTAGTGAGATAGGCCTTTCATGGATGCATGGTTGAAGATTTCTTAAGCTCAAAAGCTTCTTGCATTCGAAGAGAGAATGAAATAGTGCTCTTTTGACAGCACTCCTTGAGTTCGCAAAATCAGCATCTGTTAAGTGTTGGCAGAATTTTGGATCATTAACAATATGACTATCATGTTTGAATATGTTTCAGAAAAGAAAAAACACCAAAAAATATTTTTGCTAAATAGAATATTTACGTGTCAAATAATTTTGAAATGTACGTTTAAAAAAGAGATCATTTTGAAAAGAAAAAAATGCGCCGTGTTATTCAGGATGATGCTTCTTTGTCAACAGATATAAAGAGCGATATAAGTTTCATGAACAGGCAAAAAGAATTGCGCAATCTTTATCGTGATTTTCGCTCAGCAATCGATTCTATTCAACAAGCAACAGCATCAAAAGACATAGAACTCGGAAATGACGATGAGGAAGAAGAAGCCAACACAGAGGCAGACAACCAACAGCAGCAAAACGTGGCAAATTCAAATAACGAAGAAGAACAATTTGATAACGAAAATCTTCCTGAAGAGGAAGAAGAAACCGACGAAAATGTTCCTACTGATCTTGATTTAATTATTCAAGAAATTGATGAGCTTCAAGCAGAAACTAACGAAATTTTGAGTTTATTAAAGAAGTCACAAGTTGAAAAGCATCCCAAAGTTAAGTCAATTAGATCACAGCTCATGTATGTGATCCAGATTAATAATGGATTACGCGAACGCGCTGAAAGATTAGCAAGTGTTAAATAGAGTGATAATTCACTGTATTTAGCATTAATATCATGCAGTAGTGATGTACGCTATTAATTTTGTTAGGTTAAAATGCATAATTTTTGCAGTAATATTCGATTTTTTATGTAATAATACAATTGTGTAATACAATAAAACATATCATTGTACAGTTTCGAGAATGCTTGTAATCATTGCTTTACGAACATCTCTCTCTTCAAATGTTGAAGCATTCGAAGGATCGGCGATAAGTAATCTAAATAATGCAAGCTTGGCCTCTTTTCGTGCTTTTCCTGTTGATTTCTTCGCGCGCCACAATCTTTGAATAATTATAGCGGCAAATGTTTGACAAAGTTCGTTGTACTTATAAATTAATCTGAATATCGCTTGATTTTCGAATCCTGATGCTTCTAATGATCCAGAAGATTTTAATATAATAATATGTGCTAAAAGAGAACGTAATTCTGCAGCCAGTTGCATTGCCGGATCCTTATTTAGTGGAGACGGAACTAAAGGATCAGTCGAAGCAGGCGCAAAGAGATCATTATAAAACGTAAGTGCCTGTTCAGACAGTTTCGGCCACAGAGTGAGACACACGAGTGAATTTTCATCGAAATTTGGGAAGCTTTGATATAATGAAATTGGTTTTTCCATTCCCATTTCATCAACTTCTCCCTCCATACTTGCGAAAAATTGACATTTTTCCCCTTGCCTTTTCTAAATTGAGACTTGTAATTGTCTAATTCCTTCACAACTTTGCCAATACAATATCTAGGTCCTATTTATAACTTTAGCAAAGTTTGAAGAAATTTTTCAGGCAGAAACGTATAATCATTATATATTTCAGAGGATTTTATGATTACTATTGCAATATTATTTATTCAATTAACATATACATCAAATGAAAACATCTTAATCTTATGATATTTCTAAAATTGTAAGATTCCAATTCAATAAGACATATATGCACATAAATAACCATATCCTTGTAAATATTTTAGCAATGTGTGGAACTTATTTTAAACAAATTAATAAATTTATCTTTGTTCATCAAATCTTTAAAAATCAGCTATTCTAAGGATAATTAAATTTAATGTGATGAATTTCCAAACAAACAAAAAAGATTTAGAAAGATTATTAGTTTAAGTAAAGAACTTTAAAGAGATATTTTATTTGTCGAAGTAACCGTTGTGAACCATCGAAAGGACGGAATTCAACAGGTCCGGCTGCTGTGGGTCGATGCGGATAGTCCGCTTCGCCTCCTCTGGCATTGTGTAGCGTGGGCTTGGTGAATCGTGAGGGTCACCACATATTGGGCAAATAGGAATGTTGCCTTCGCCAAATATGCAACACTTCCTATCAACGATATGTCCGCACATGAATGCGATATAAGGAACTTCAAGCTTGTTCATGCACTTGTCGCAATTCATTGGACGGAACTCTATATCATCACCTTCTAAGTGTTCAATCTGCTTCTCAATGTTTGCAACTTCACGAATACTTGTTTCGTGATCGTTCAACTCGTTTTCGAGGACCTTTTCGTTCTTTATCATCTCATCCATAAGGATCTTCTTGACAATACGAAGCGGCACATTGGGGAACCTTGACATGTAGTGGATGAGTGATGTGAGAGGCCTTGACTTCAGTGCGAATGGCAAAACGATCTCCTGCAGGAATAAAGTCTTATGATCATCATGTGGATTGTCGTTTGGATTTGTCATGAATGACTCGTTTGTAGCTTGTGAATAGTATTTGATGAAGAACTGGAATATATCGACCCAGTCTTCATTCTTAAGATTTGGCGAATTGCGAAGCCACTTAACATACTGAGCTATATATGAATCAAATTTGGCCTTGTCTTGGATCGAGTGCTCGCAAGCAGCGATATAGTATGAAGATGCAGCAGAGTAGTTACCTGAACGACCAAGGCATGCAATGACGCCTTCTACGAAGTTCACTTCGTTGCAAATGAAAAGGATTTCATCAACATAATAGTTATTGTTTGCATCGCGAATCTTGTTCAGGCAATAGTTGCAATCTGGCTTTCCTTTCCACTCTATATTGAATAATCTATCGAGTCCTTGATCATCCTTTGTCGGCGTTCTTGGAATTGTAAGATCAATCAAACATGTGTTCAACAATGGTGTTGGTCTCGCGTAACATGCTTTTTCGACAAACTTGAAGCAGTACTCTGGGTGCCCCCAGAAGATGTTAATGAAATCAACATCAATGCTATCGTCATTCCCAATCCATGCTTGATTTGCTGCATTAATGATGTTCTCGATAACTTGATCGCGCTGTGGATAATTCTTTTCAAGGACGCGAGAAATTAGCGTTGAACCGTACTCCAGTAAGAGTTGACGTCCTCCTGGCGTTTTCTGATTTGTTTCGGTTGGCTGTGTGGCAGCAGGCTGGAAGAGTTCGTTTTCAGGGCGTGGTGGTGTTGTGCACTCTGTGAGTACGATATTTGATGCCTCAAGATAATTCTCTTGGCTATTAATTAACAAATTAACTCTTTGGGAAGGAATAGAAACGATATTTGATAATTGGAATGCTTTATCGCCGATATCATTCTGTACAAGAACTTCCATAGCTGCGCTTGCGTTTTGTTTGAAGTTTTCGTAAAAAGCAGATAAATCCTGCGATGACTTTGTAGATTTCTCTGATTTTCCGAACAGGAAGAACTTGCTTCCAGTATTCATTTCATTAGATCTTTGGCGCTTCGCTTGTTCGAGGAAATTGATGAATTTATCGAAAGCTGGATCATTTCCTTTCTGGAACATATTGAACAATAAACGCGTGTGCTGTTCGTAAGCGTATCCACGAATGTGAAGTTCGATTAAGAAAGCAGTTAGATATTGAGTTAAGTGAGGACTGAAGAATTTGCACAAAACCATTGATGGTTCGATAGCTCCGATCAAGTTAATGAAATAGTTCATCGCAGCTTCAGCGTTTTTGTTCATTAATTCGGTATTTGCTTTTGCAATTTCATCAGAAATGCTTTTCTGAACGGGAAGTGTGCTGATTCCTTTCTCTTCGCACGCCTTTTTAGCCTCGGCGAACTTTTTCCGCTCAAGAAGATTGACAATCTCGGGTGGAAGGGCTTCAGTCATTTTTTTGTTATTTACGTGTCAAAAAGTCAGTTAGATTAATTTACGTGGCATAATTTTCAAATACTTATAACAATATAACCACACTAATCAACATGGAATGTATATATCATGATTTGAGTTTTTTTATCCAGTTTTGAAACATTTTGTACTAAAATTCATTTGAAAAATTGATTCAAAAACAAGAACTCGATTGATTATTTAGAGATTATTGCTTCCATTGATTGAAGCATCTATGATAGGTGAATCTAAATGGACAAGCACCAATTCTTCCTGTCATTTATCAATAAATTATTTATCTCTTAATTTAAACAAAGAAAGGAAAAAACTGTGGCAAAACTGGGTAAAAATATTATTTCATTTGATTCTGAAATTGAAATGATTTCAGAGCATTTAACAAGAGACTGACAATACAGGGAATGGAAATATTCCAATAACAAAAATTGATTCAATGTATGGATACTCAACTATTGCATTTAAATTATTTTATTTCAAACGATGACTATCAAGAAAAGTGACAGTCAAAAATCATTATGAATGCATATCATTTTAAAAAATCCTTAAAGGCAATAATGTAGTAAAATTATGTAATCACTATTTATTAAGATTACAACTTTTTCGGGTGAATATAGTTGAGAATATAATGCATTTTCACAACTCATTTTTGATGATAGGTTTATGATTTTGAATAGTGTTAATTTCTATTTAAATACCGAATTAAGGATTTACTAAACATAATAATAACAAATATACAAAAAATAATATTAGAAGTAATCATCGCTTGATTCTTCTGCCATTTCGCTTATTTCTGGCAAACTTTGAGTTACTTCAAGTGGATTTGATTTCTCTGTATCAATTCCAAGGTATTTGCAGATGTTTGCAACAATGTTTGTAACAGAAGGATGGTTTCTTGGAAGATTCATTTCATGTGCAACAGCAGCATAAATCTCTGATGTTTGCATGTTCACTGCTCGTGGAAGAATATTCCTCAAAACATTTTCTTCTTCGATCGAAAGTTGTGCTAAAGTCGTTGAATGGCTCATTGATCCACCAGAGATTCGAGAGAGTTCGGAATGTTCCTTTGAGTATTTCTCTAATTGATCCATTGGACTGACAATATTTGAGCTTTCATAATCATCACCATCTTCATCATGACTATTGGTTATTTTGCTGCTGTTGACTGATTTGATAAATGGAGCCATAACATCAGGACTGAAAGAAACTCTTAATTTGTTTGTGCTCTTCTTTTGTCCATCTGTATTTACTGTTGAGTTATACAGTTTACTATTGCTGTTCATTAATGATGCATTACTTTCTGTCTTTATATCGCTCTTTGTTGACATGATTTCACTTCTAATTTCGCTTGGCAATGATTCATCAAATGCTGGTTTAATAGGTGTCTTAGAGTTAATTCTTGGTGATGGAGCTGTTTCATGTGGAACATAATCAGAAACAACACTATCGCTATGTCCGAGACTTGAGAAGAGAGCACCGCTCTGCGCATGCGATTTATCTGTGAGTGTACTTCCCACAGTTGATTCTTCGAAAGTGAGACCTTTGTAATCATTGTTCTGTTGATTTGGAGGCTTCATCAAGTCTGTTGAAATCTTGAGATCCGGAAGTGTTGAAAATTCTCCAGTTTCTTTAATAGACTTATTTCCTGTCCTATAAAGAGATTCATCGAGAGTGACAACACCAAGTTCGCTAAGATTTTCATCCTCAATGTTTGATTCATGAAGAAGTGATTCATTCATTACGCTTGATTCTTGGAGATCGCTCTGATTAACATCAGAATCTTCATCAGACAAATTTTCTTTGTTCACAAATTGAGGAATTGATTTACGCATCAAAGTGTCTGTTTCTGTGCTTGATTTCTTTTCTTCAATCTTTGGTGTCTTAGGATGAGGAGAAGCAGGTGGTGGTGCATTTACCGTGTTCAAGTTGAATGCGCTGGTTAGAGATGATTCATCGAGTTTCGATGAATCAAACAATTCTTCTCCATCAACACTTTCTTCGTTAAGAAGGCTATCTTCTTTAATTGTACTGCTCTGTTTCTCAAATCTCTTAGTTTTAATCTCCCCAATTGTATCGCTGCTGTCATTGATTTCTTCAAACTTCTTTGAGCTGCTCTTTTCTCTGAGTTTCTGAGTCTTAATTTCTCCAAGAGTTTGAGAATTACTTTCTTTATCGAATCGCTTTGTTTTGATATCTCCGAGTGTCTGACTGTCGCTGTATATATCTGATTTAATGCTTCCTGTTGATTCATCTTTGTCTGTCTTTTCGAAGAAATGTGCTATGTTCTCTTTCTTCGTTTTAATATCGCCATTTGTTTCATCATCTGTTTTCTCGAAGTTATGAAATTTGTGCTCTTTGATTAAATTCTTTGTCTTAATATCACCAAGTGTTTGAGTATCATTTGTTTCTCCGAGTGTATTAGTTAATAGACTGCTGTTGAGTGCTGAATTGTGATCTGATATTATATTAATACGCTTAGTTCGTATTTCATCAATTGTTGAATCATCATTGGCAAATGATAAATCAACACTATTTCTTTGCTTATCCGAAAACGCGCTTTCATTGAACTTAGATAAACTGACTGGTCTTGAAAATGAACTTTCAATCGAAAGATCACTTTCATCTTCTTCTTCGTTTGAACTGAACAAACTTTCTTTGACATCTGTATTAGAGGAATTCGATTTACTTGAAACACTTTCTTGAACAAGAGGTTGATTATAATTCTCGGACATAGCATCATCAGAATCATCGATGTCTGTTTCTTGAAGAACTGAAAGATTAACAGGCTTCGATAATGAAGAATCATCATCTGAAACAGGTTCAATTTTAGATGATGAAGATGACTTTCTTTGCAAACTTAAATTAGAGGTTGATTCATTGGTCTTCGTGTTATCACAAGTCTTTGTATATCCAAGTTCAGAAGAGTTAACAACGACTTCTTCTGATTTATTGAATGCATCAGATTTATCCATTGAATTTGGAGTGACAATGGGAAGCTTTGAAGTGCTGACATCTTCTGTTGCTGGAGAATCGAATAAACTTTCCTTAGGCGATACCTTTGGAATGTTTTTCATCGATTTATCGTTCTCATGAATTAATGGCTTAATTACATCTGATTCCTGTGTTGAAGAATACGAAAGTCTTGGATCTTTCACAGACAAATTAACTGGCTTTGAAAGTGAAGAAGAGTTTGTATTTGATGATTTGTTGTTTGGATTAGATTCATATTCTGCATTATCTGAATATCTGTTGTAGGTACTACTGTTAGGACTGATGCTTTCTTGAACAAGTGTATCCGATTTGATGTTTGTATAGAAACCACTTTGATAATCTTCATCACTTACTTTTTTTGTCTGTAATTCATCATTAACTTTCTTCGTTCTTAAGTCGAAACTATCACTTTGTTTCTGAGTTGGTTTCTTTGTTCTCAAATTAATCGTTTCACTCTGTTTCTTTGTGTTTAAGTCAATCGAATCATTTGGTTTTCTTGTTCTAAGATCGATAGTTTCGCTTTGCTTCTTTGTATTCATATCAAATGAAGTAATTGGCTTTCTTGTCTTGAGATCAATTGTATCGCTTTGTTTCTTGGTGTTGAAATCAAATGAATCACTTTCTTGATGTTTATCAGCAGTATCAGTCAACGATTGACTTTTTCTGTTGAATGGTTTTGTTCTTATTTCATCAATTGTTGATTCAAGAGTACGACTGTCTTCATCAACTAAAGCACTTTCATTGAGCTTGGAAATATTTATCGGCTTAGAAAGTGAGTTTTGCATTGTTGAAGAATCATCATTATCTATATTCGAACTTGCGAACAAACTCTCTTTCGTATTTTGCTTTGGAGTGATTTGTTCATAACTCTGTGTGCTGTTGTGATCATTGCTCATGCTCAGATTGACACTGTTTGCTTTAGCACTTCCTTCACTTGTATCTTTAGTTGATGATGGCAATAATTCATCTTTGTCGATTTGAGAGCTCTGTAATGGATTTGATATAACAGGTAGTGTGTCAGATGCAGATGTTTCGTTCAATGTGCTGAACAAATTAGTATTTGCTGACATTCTCACATCAGACTCGGATCTGAGTTTGTCTGAAATATCCAAAATTGGATCTCTTCTTGATTTATTTCTTTTAATCGATTGTGAATTTTTCAAATCAGACTTTGTTAACGATTTATCTGATTTAATAAGTGAATCATCCGGCTTTGGTATTGATTTAGTTAACTCATCAGTCTCAGTAAATGATAAATCGACATTTTCTGGCTGTTTTTCACTGATGACATCTGAAATTTGATTAGTGTTCTTTAAAGACGATGATAAACTTAAATCAAGTTTATTGTCATCATCCTTAATAACTGATTTGATTGGAGCTGATGAATTCTTCGTAGACAATAACTTATCGGTCTTGTTATTGATAGAACTGTCAAAGTCTTCCTTGTTGCTAATTTTGGATTTTTCTTTTGTTGATGATTTGTTAAACGAATCATTTCCTTTAATTGATTTTGTAGCAGATTTACGAGATTGATCAGTTTTGTTCATTGTTTGGCTCTTATCGAGTTTCGAACTCTTCTCAGATATTATTGAACTATTTTCTGCATCACTGAATGATATATCGACTTTATCCATGTATTTTTCTGGTGATGCCTTAATTGAACTCTTTAATTTACTGCTTTGATCCATAACATCACTCTTTCCATGATTTGAGCTTTGATTATCAATCTTGAATGATTTAGCTGTGTTATTTCGAGATTTATCAGACTTTGCTAAACTCTTTTCATTTGTTGTTGATGAATGCAATGCATCATCTTTATCTGAAATAAAGGAACTGTTATTTGATTTAACTGGATCTTTTCCTGCAGATTTAGTTGATAATTGTAGTGTGTTATCTTCATCCGAAATAAGAGAACTATTATTTGATTTGGTGTATTTCTGCATTGGATCTTTCTCTGTAGATTTAGTTGATTCGACAGATAATTGTAGTGTGTCATCATCTTTTTCTGATATAATTGAACTATTATTCGATTTGTGTGCTGCATCTTTTTGTGATAAAATAGAACTGTTCTTATCTTGTTTTGGTTCATTGAGTTTTGTAAAATTGATTGAGCTTCTTAATGAAGCAGAGGCTGTATAATTCTTGTCTTCTTTGATTGATTTAGCTTCAGAGTTTTGAGATGATTTAACACTCTTTTCGTCTGTTTTTGTCATGTTGTTGATGATCTTGTTAAATAATGGAACAACAGGAGGTTTGTAAGACTTCTTCTCGTTCTCCATAGGAATGTATCCAGTTGACACTTCCATCTTTGGAGCTTCTTCTTCCTCTTCTTCTCCATAAGTATAAAAATAAGAAGATGAAGGAACTGACTTCTGTGTGCTTGATTTCGACTGAATTGTGCTTTTATTTGCATTTTTTTCGTTTGCTTTCATTGATTGTTTCATCTGTTCTTCTTCAATCTCTTTCATTGCTTTCAGTTCCGTTTCTATAAATGATTGAAGCGATTTCCGTGACATTTCAGTTGTTCTTGTTCTGTTTGGATTATATGATGATGTTAGTGACAAAGAATTATTGTTTGGATCAGATTCATTGACTTTATCAACACTTTTAGCCGTTGATTGAAGATTCTCTTCATTTAGTGCTTCTCCATCAATTTCAGCAGGTGAATCATTATAAGATTGATCATAACTATACTCTGGTTCATCTTTAATTGGTTCTGGTTCTTTAATAGCAATCTTCGGTATCCCTTCTTCAACATTTTCATCTGAATAAAGATTCTGTTTCTCATCATAATCAGAATATAAATCAGAATATTCTTTATGAAATTCAGGAACATTCGATTTCTTAAGAACTTCTTGTGATGATTTGGCTGTAGATGATTTTGAGCCACTTGTTGCTTTTTTTGGATCTTCTTTGATTGGATTTTTGTTGAACACAGGAGAAATGTTTGAAATATCACTTTCTCCGTGTGAATATTCATTTTCAAGATCTTCTTCAACATTGCTTTCTGATTCATTGTAAATCTTCTTATTTTTGTCGAAATTGATTGGAAACTCGATTTCACTCTCTTCTTCGACGTCATAATTCACTTGCGAAGACTTAAGAAGATCATCTGATTCATTATCTGACATATGAAGGTCATCATCGAGTTTCTTTTCTTCAATTTGCTTTTCTTGATTCTGTTTAAGTGATTTCGGTGATGAATTACGAATTGGAATACGCGATATTCTTGGCTTAGATGGTATCACTTGCATTTCCTCTTCTTCAATCTCGTCTTCCGATTCTGATGATTCTTCGAACTTTGGAGCAACAGGAATTGGTTTTGGAATTTCTTTATCTGTTTGCTTTTTAGGTTCAATGTGAGTAATCTTTTTGGTCGCATTTTCCTTTATACTTTGTTGCTTTTTATAAATATCATAATATCCAGGTTCCTTTTTAGACTGAATTACTTGATTATTAATTGGTTTTTCTTTCTTGATTTTTTCTGAGGGTATAACTTGCATTTCCTCTTCTGAGTCTTCGCTATCATCGTATTTCTTGTTATTTGAAACTTTGCGTATATTATCATAAGATTCATCTGAATATTCGACTTTTTGTGGCTTTTTTCTAGCAGAAGCTCTATTTTGCTCTTCTTGTTTCTGTAAACGTTCGTTTTTGAGTCTTTCAGCAAGTTTTCTCGGTCCATCCGGATTTTCTCCTTTCTGTATTGTTTTTGGACGTGGAGGTGATTTTTGTTCCATTTCTTCACTGTCTTGCATATTCATGACGTCGTGAACTTTTTGAAATAGATCTTTTTCTTTTGATAATGGTAAATCCGATTTCTGTCGTGAATTATTAATAGGAACAGCTGGCATAACAGGAACACGCTTGTTAACAGTCTTTTTAGGTGCAAAATTGTAACCAACGTTTAGTATTGTCTTAGGAATGTCAATTTCTTCGCTTTCAGTATCAGAATCTTCAAAACTCGGCTTCTTTTTGTTCCTCGTTGGAGGACTTTTGTAAGGATTCGCATTTGATGCACGTTTAAGAATTTGAAGTTGCTCTTCAAACTTTTCATCTTTGACTTTGGGTTGTTTTTCGACAGGCTTTTCCTGTTTCTGTGGATTTTGTGGAATTTTCTGCTGTTCTTCGACTTTTTGATTTTGATTCAAAGGATTGGCTAAGAGTTGCTTCGTTGGAATAGTTAGACGATCAATCTGCTCGAGTAGGAAATCAACCTTCTGTAGTCGGTATGAAGATATTTCCATTCTTTGACCGCAAAAAAATTCTAAAATCTTTCACTTAAAAGTGACCGTTTTTAAATTTATTTTCAATATTTGATATGTAAACTAATATTTGACATGTAAAAGTCAAAAAGATGCGATCGCTCTTCGGTGGTGGTCAGCAGAAGCAAACTCCGCAGTCACAGCTCAGAGAGCTTCTCCACGAAGTCTCTGAACAGCAGACAGCGAAGATTTCATCTCAAGTCATCCCATACTTCATGAAATACACGCGAAACATCGATATGGCCGGTGAACTTGTTTTGGCACTCACTGATCACATTGATGCTAACGCAGGAAGTCCAAATGATGTCCTTAAAGCACTTCAAATTCTTTTCTACGCACTTTCGAAATCTCATGAAACAGTTCTTCCAGCTGCTCAAGCTTTTGCACCAGAAATTGCGACAATTTTCTTACTTTCATTCGAAAAGTCAAATTGCACAATGCGTGATGCTGTTCACTTACTTACACGCGCGATTTACAATCATTTAATCAAGAACGAACCTCTTCCTTCATTGGAGTCATACGGACTCGCTTTCAACATCTCAGCAGAAGCCCCAGAGCCAAACAACAGACCACAGCAACAAGGACCGACACATAGAGCTCCACAACTCGGAAGATCGAAGCAGCCACAACATCCAGCTCACAACCATCATCCACCACGCAGGCAGGCCAACCAGGACTCTCTCTTTGACTGGCAGGATAACGACGACGCTCCAGAGCAAGGAAACGGTGAAGAGTTCGGTGATATGGTTTCCTTCGACAAGCGGGCAGCTCCACAGGCAAAGAACTCATCAGAAATGAATTTTCCGGAGAAGGATAGACCGAGGGCACCAGCTGCATTCACTGCATTCGCTAATGGTAGCAAAGTTGGTGCTTCTAATCTTCCAAGAGGCGACGATCAGCTTCTCACATTCGGTGATGATAATGCTGCACCGGCACCAAAGAAGGATGCTGTTGATGATCTTTTCGGTGGCGACAACAAGTTCGGATCATTTGCTGATGCTACTGAAGAAAAGAATGATCAGGTTGACATCTTCAATCTTTCCAACTCTCCATCAAAGGGAACACGCGCACAGCAGTCCAACCAGGACATCTTCGATCCATTTGCTGGCGAAGACCTCTATCAGCCAAAGGATGATTACCAGGCTGCTCCAGACGGTCCTGCTGATGATGACAACGACTTCCTCGGTTCACAGGATGTCTTGGCTGAGCCAGAGGATGATACATTCGATCCATTCGGCGGTGATGCTGCTCCAGCTAAGCCACAGCCAGTCGAAAAGAAGGCCAGCCTGGATCCAAACATCTTCGATCCGTTCGCAGGTACAAAAGCTGGAAACGATGAATCATTCGACCCATTCGGCGACATGACGCAGATGCCACAGAGAGAGCGCATCACATCAGCAGACACAACTGATCCACTTCCAAAGTCTCTCCCAACATCATCCAACGATACTTTCGATCCATTTGCCTGTGTCCAGGCTCCAGCTTCTAAGCCAGCCACAGCTCCAAAGCCACCGTCTAATGATGGCTTTGTTCCATTTGGCGGAGCTCAACCAGCTGCTTCTAATGACGACACATTCGATCCATTCTCTAACATTGGCTCTAAGCCAGCGACTAAACAAGCTCCACAGCCAGAAAATCCATCTCCAGTTCAGAAACCAGCGGCTTCCAACGATGATACATTCGATCCATTCGCTAGCTCCGTTCCAGCTTCTAAGTCAACACCAAAGGCCTCCAACGATGCTTTCGATCCATTCACAGGAGCCGCTCCAGCTTTTAAGCCAGCTGCAGCTCCAAAGCCACCATCAGATGATGGATTCGATCCATTCGGTGGTGCTGCTCCAGCTGCTGCATCCAACGATGATACATTCGATCCATTCTCTAACATCGGCTCTAAGCCAGCTCAGAAGCCAGCGGCCAAACCAGCTCCACAGCCACAGAAACCTGCTGCTGCTGCTGCAAAGCCACCGTCCAACGACACTTTCGATCCATTCGCTGGTTCCATTCCACCAACAACAAAGTCTGCTGCTAAGCCACAGATTTCATCCGATGCTTTCGACATATTCGGATCATCACCAGCTACATCTAAGCCAGTCACACCAAAGGCTTCCAACGACGTATTAGAGATGTTAAGCGGATCTGCTTCCAAGACATCATCCAACCAGTCATCTCAGTCAGCCTTTGATCTCTTCGGAAGCGATTCTAAGCCTGCTGCTTCTCCAAAGCCACCGTCAAACGACACTTTCGATCCATTTGCTGGACAAGCAATCAAGTCACCAGCAATTCCTGCACAGAAGGTCAAGCAGCAGACGCCTGCACCAAAGCCACCGTCAAACAACACTTTCGATCCATTTGCTGGCGTTGCAGCTAAGCCAGCTTCCAAACCAGCAACACCAAAGGCCTCTAACGACACATTTGATCCATTCGGTGGTGCTGCTTCAAAGCCACAGTCATCTTCAAATGCTTTCGATATGTTTGGTTCTTCACCAGCTGCATTTAAACCAGCCACACCAAAGGCATCAACAGACGCCTTTGATATGTTCGGCTCTGCTCCATCTTCTAAGCCAGTTACACCAAAGGCTTCTAATGATACATTCGATCCATTCGGTGGTGCTGGTGCTCCAGCCCCGAAGGCACAACCAGCTAAACCACAACCAACCGCTGAGCCACAGCAATCTTCATCCAATGTTTTCGCTCCATTCGGCAACCAGCCACAATCATTGAGAGCCAAGTTTGCTCAGCAGCAACAACAGCAACAGAAACCACAGCAGAAACTCCTCGGAGCAAGCAACCAGCAACAGAACCAAAGTTCTAAGGGAGGAAGTGACGTTTTTGACATGATCGGTTTCTAAGCTAAAAATTAAATCTTCAGACTTCGCGAACAATAATATAAATCATTTCTATCTTAATAATGATCCGTCATTTAGACGATACATCGTCCACTTTCATTAATTATAATGGCAATGATTGACGGATAAGACGATATTTTAATTATAAGTTATCGATGGTGTTTATTTTACTAATGATATCAAAAACTATTACTTCAGATTGTCTACATTGTAAATATCGCTTTACATGTGATATTATGCATTGAGTTTTCAAAGATATTTGAATAAATATAACATCAAACATAATGGAAAGTAGACTCAATCTATATTCGTCCTCGGGATCTATATCTCATGAGATAGAGGCCAATTATAAAATTAAATATTTTATAAAGATTCGAAATTTATATATAATTAAATAAAGGTACATCGGTTCGTGGTATAGCAGTGCATTCAAAGCCAAATTCGCTGTGATAAGTGCTTTTTTGGCTTAAAAAGATGATTAATCAATTATATAAAACACTTTACAATATAAATAACAAAACAGGGCTGAAATTACTTGTTTTCCATGTCAATGATGAGAGAATTAACAGTTAAGATAATTTTCTGGTTTGGTTCAGGGGCGTCGATGTTCTCACCTTCCGTCATCATCTGCAACCATGGATGCTCTAAGATTTCGTCAGCATCTGGCCTAAAATCTGGCTCAACAGATAATATTTGTCCCAATAAGTCCTGAAGCATATCAGACTGTGAAGATGATCTCGCCAGTGCAGATCTGTCTCTGTATGTCTTCCCACATGTTCTCCAGTGGAGTTGTATCATTAACGTTTCATGGCATATGATTAGCAGTCATTGCGTACAAACATATACCACCGGTCCAGATGTCAACTTTGAACTTGTCGTAGCTCTTTTCTTTGAGGACTTCCAGTGGTAAATAGACGAATGTATTCACAGAATTTTGTAATGGGCATCTGTAGACTCCAAATTCTGTTATTTTGATGGTATTATCCATAAGGACTTGGATATTTTTTTTCTACGATATTTCAACTTGATCACATGATTCCTATATCATATGCATCATTACGAAACATAAATCATTATTGATTTTCCATAATTTTGTTACTTTATAAGATAACTTAAATTTTTTAAACATTTGCCGACCTCATTACGATAGCATCAATCATATGAATACGCTACGAATATTATTTTATTGATTTGTTTGTTTGTTCATTAAATATTTAGGAAAATTTTAGGGAAATGGTTCTTAACGGAAGCTGGCACTTAATAAACAGTATTATCTGAATCATGTATGCAGATTACATTCTCCAATTTATGCAAATTTTAATTTTTAAATAAATATCTCCTATATTGCTCACAGACTTTTGATCTACGCTTAGCTATGTGTTGAAAACTATTGATAGTGTCTATATGTGAAAACGTTATATTCTCTCTCATCGATAGAATCTGTCCCAGCGAATAATCGAATTATTTCAGTTATAGGTCAATAGCATTAGAGGCCGCAGTGTTCTATATTGGAATCATCTGTGTTTAAGCCAAATATACAAATCCTTTCCCCAAGATTTCTTCGATATTTACAACAAATTAGGTTATCGAAGAGTACTTTCTTAAAACGTGTTTTCAATGCCATACGAAATGCAAATAATGGATTTTTGAAGTTTAATATCGTTTTAGATTTGATCAATAAGATTTCCTTGTTAGATTATCGGACGGTGCATTTCTTTTATAGACTTTGTATGGTGTTATCAATCGATTTTCATCAATGTTTTACCAAATAATTAGAAAATTCAAACGAGAAAGAATTTTGAACTCCTTAAGAATTACCGGTTCAAACTTAATCTGCTAATTGCGTGGACCAAATTATATATAAGAAATGGTGAGTTCCTTAAAAATATTGAATTGTCTCATAATCCGGATTATTCATATAAGCATTTATTAATTATGTCTAAATTTTGCCCAAAATAACTATAATCAAGGCATTTTTTTTGTAATTTTTGCTCCTCTGCTTAGATAATCCAAAAAGGCAGCACCATTCAATTAATGAATCACCTTCAAATTCCTGATTAAATGTTTTAAGATCTGCAAAAACATCAAAGCAATCCATAAATTTATAATAATCATGGAGAATGTGATGCATGAATGAGTCTGAATCAAAAACTTGAAGAAGACGTTCAAAACTCATGTTTTGGTAATTCTTTAAATTATTTGGTAAATCTGAGTCATCAATTATCACATTATATTCCTTTGAATAAAGTACTTTAATGTGTGGTCTTAGATTATGTAAACTTGGTTTTTGACGGAAAATATTGTAAATATTTTTGAATAAAGTCCAGAACTCAGGAAGGTATTTGAGATTGCACTCTGAAGCATTGAAGATTATCAAAAGAACAGCTGATGTATCCCATTTTGTTTTGATGCAGAAATTGATCAAATCTCTTGAAAGTTCTCCAGTTTGACCTGGATTTAGGTCGTAGATTCTGTGATAGAATGCTATGTATTCATGATATTTGTGGAAAAAAAATAATCGAATGCTTCTGTAGAATTCATTTATTTAAAAATGACATATAAATTCTAAATTTGACATGTAAAAATTGGAGTTCAAAATTCACACGAAACTCGGATTTTACTATCACCTGAAATGAATCTACCAACTGGCAAAGCTTCATCGATTTCATTTGATTTTGCAATGTTTTATATAATCTCATTCCCGAATCTTTAGAACCAAAAAAATGAAAATACCCCCTTTACCGTTTTTTCTGGATCCACTCCTTATGTTATCACGGGGCATTTCAAGTTCATTAGAAGCAACTCACTCTGATCAAAATTTGTTTATAAAAAAGGGCTAAAACAGTTGCACCAAAGCTTTCAGCAGTCATTCCGCAGCAAGTTTAAGCAGACAACTCAATTGATCAAGACTATTAAGGGATCAATGTCACAGTTTCCAAATACTCAAAATATTCTATGAGATATTGATTTTTGTTCAAAATTCTCGAAAAATATTTTTCCGACCAATCATTTTTGCTTCAGTTATAATACGTACAAGACATCGGAAACAAAATTATCATAAAACATATTAAATATAGTCCCTCTATTTTAAATTCGAGATAAAGCAGGGGGTGACCCCATACAGATTAATCTTTATATTTGTATTATAAATAAATATTATAACAAATTTATGTGCTTATAAAAGGACACAACAACAGGCTGTACCTAAACATAAACGATAGATATGAATAACATGTAACGACATTCTCTTTAAAAATCGTAGTTTTTACCCATAAACTAACAACATTCGCCTTTATGTCATTAGATGGAATTCTAGGACAACCTGGCGATTTTCCGTTATATCCCACACAAAAATACCATGACATACGTACCGCCAGGACAGCCTAATAATAGTCTTTTTACATAATTGGCATTCAAAAGTCCTCCGAATATACAGTCATCTGTATTTTTATTTGCTTTTATATCAATGGGCAAATATCCAGAAACATTATATTTTCCAATGCCGACTTTGCTGAACTCATAGATTGGGTTATTGCTTTGTTACATTTTGAAAGAACACTTTTAGATATAGCTCATTCTTGATGAATCCAAACTCATACTTTCCATTCTTGAATATGTTTTGAACAATAATTTTCTCGAATTAACTCTAATAATATTTCATGGTGTAAAAATGACACTTTTTTAAAAGTCACTTTTATTTATGATCCTAATCAGTTATTTCATATCAATATTGAATAATACTATCAAAACAATATATTTGTTTAATCTAACCTATGAGCTTTGGTTATTTAAGTGATTAAGCAAAGGTTTTATATGTAAAAATGAAAAAGACTTTGGAATATGTTAAAGCTTAAACATCAGAGAATATTTTAAATAAATATAAATAGTATTATTTCTTTGGAGACTTCTTTGAGCTCTTAGCAGATTTCTTCTTGCTAGATTTGCGAGATGTTGTAGAAACAGGTTGATCAACAGGGATTTGGACCTCAGGAACATTTTCCTTTGGCTCATCTTGGAATTGGATGAAATCTGGTAACTTCTCCATTGCAGCGAGTGCTTCCGGATTCTTTGCGAGTTCGAGAAGCTCGTTTGCTGCATTTGTAAGTTTCTCGATCTCATCGAGCTTTGCTTGTTTGTTAGCTTCGAATTCATCTGTGAGTTTCTTCAAGACTGCCTTGCGTTCATCAATCTTTGCTCTGACATCTGCGTTCTGCTTCTGTTGGCCTTCGAGAGCCTTTTGAAGCTCTTCCTTCTTTGTTGTCAAGTCTTGAAGTTCTTCATCAAGCTTTTCTTTCTTTGCCTTGAAGTCGGCAGCTTCTGTCTCTATCTGTGCTTCCTTTTCTTGGATCTGCTTTGTGAGATCCTTTGACTTATTCTCTTCTTCCTCCTTCAGCGTTCTGATTGTCTCATTGAGAGAATCGATCTGCGACTTCAAGTCATTCTTCTGTGCGACAAGGGACTTAAGGATTGCCTCCTTACGCTGAAGCTCGACAACAGAGTACTGGCTCTTGACATACTGATTGCGGAGTGGCTTCTGCTCCTTCTGCTTAAGCAAAGCAGCGTTTCTTGCGCAGATTTCGTTAAGAGCGTGGAACGAGAAGTGGTTGATTTGTGTTCCTGAAACATTGATCTTAAGAATTGTTCCGTTCTCTCTGAATGTCTTCTCCATTGCAGAACCAGCGTCTTCTGTGAAGAAGTTATCACTCATATCGAGGGAAATGAGTGTTGGGCACTTCTGTGTGGCCTCAGCGATCTTAATACCGCCAGCGTTGGAAAGCATTGATGAGCTGATGTTTAATGTTGTGAGACACATGTTTTGTGAGAGACTTTCAGCAATAGCGTTAGCTGTTTCATCTCCGAGTTTGTTGTTTGAGATATTCAAGTGAATCAATGTCTCGTTTATTGCCAAAACTTTAGCAAGAGCGACACCACCAGGAGAACGAATTCCGTTACCAGAAAGATGAAGCTCAACAAGTGTTGAGTTGTTTGCCAAAGCTTCAGCAAGTTGAATTGCACCTTCGTCACCAATTTCGTTGTTGGAGATATCCAAGTATCCGAGGTATGGATATGTCGTGAGAACTTTCGAAAATTCCATGGCAACTTGAGAGTTGAACAAGTTCGATGATAAATCTAAATAGAAGATATGTGGTGCTTGGCCTGTGACAATAACTTCGTAGTCTGTTTCTGGGTTTTCGGCATCTGGCTGGATGACCATCTCCTTGATTGGCTCAAGAAGGTACTGAGCAATGCGAATGCCGACATTTGGAGATAAATTATTTTGGCTGATATCTGAACGCTTGAGAACTGGGTTGAAACAAAAACCGTTCTCGATAACAAGCATCATGTCATCGCTTATTAAGCCGCAGTTGCTCAATTGAATATTAAGTAAGGATTTGCTCTTAGAAA
Source organism: Trichomonas tenax (assembly GCA_023091735.1). Taxonomy (NCBI): domain Eukaryota; phylum Parabasalia; order Trichomonadida; family Trichomonadidae; genus Trichomonas; species Trichomonas tenax. The sequence goes on along the minus strand of JALKBU010004902.1, from coordinate 4,281 downwards.
ACATTCTGATGAGTGCAGATGAGGATGTTGGAGCTGTTGGTGCTGGCTTAGCACCAAATGAAGAACCATTCAATCCGATTGACATCAAAGCGTCGTTTTTAACGATTGCTTCAGAGAGGGCATCGAGAGTAATTGATGTAAACTTATTCGGATGTAATGACTTTTCGACTGTTCCCAACTGAAGTGATCTAAGATGGTTCGCTGAGATAATATTTGCGAGTTGTGGCGCAGATTTGTCTGTGAGGTCATTGCAGCCGATATTAAAGACTTTGATGTACTTACATAACTGTACGAAGTGTGAAACAACTTGAAGTCCGTGATCACGAATCAAGTTGCAATAAAGATCTAATTTGATTAAATCAGTTCTATTTCTGAAGAATTTCGATAATGTATTTGCGGCAGAAACACCCAAATGCTGATTGCGGAGAGAACAAACAGCACCAGAAACTCTTGCTTTCAATCTTGAGCTAAAACGCATGAATTCTTCGCGTGAGGGCTGCTCCAATGTGTCCTTGCACCTCGCGACGTAAAGTTCCTCTAAAAATGAAACCTGTTCTGGATTTGCGGGACTTTCGCTCTCCATTTTTATAATTTCAAACGAAACAAATAACGATAAAAAGGTGACAAGATGTAATGACTTTATTTGGCATTTTTTGTTTTACATGGCCAAAATATTTTTTCTCATTATTTAATCACTTCAATATCGAATTATCACAATTATCTTTTATAATTAAAGAAAATTTTCACAGCTAAATTATGTGGCTGAAAATCACATGAAAATAATAACCTTGAATTTTTTTTTCTCGTTTACTCTTTTGAGCTTTGCGATTTTTAACGAGTGACCCCCTATAAATCAGATCTGATAAAACATTTACGTGCCTTTCTGGGATTCTGTTTACAGTGGTATCAATAATATCTCTGCAAACAAAGACCACGCCGCTCATCCAATATGATTTCATCAGATTGCACCACTAGAATCAGCACCCCCAAAAAGCACGTAAATGTTTCATCAGATTCGTCCAGGAAGGGGGGTTACTCGTTAAAAATCGCAAAACTCAAAAAGGTCAACGAGAAAAAAAGTGGAGCCAAATAATATATAACTCATTTTTGAATAATCAGTGTTCATTACTGAATATATCATTAAAACTACATGTGCAATGATAGAAATGATAGAGAAGCTTTCTGAATGCATATCTAATAATGTCATTTTATATTTTTCTAATGAAATATTTTTGAATTTATTAAGGCTGCACCCGAACGAAAAGGTTTATTTGTAGAAAATTTTTTTTGTTTTTCTTGAAATTTCAAAAAAAAAAAAAATCAAGAATATATATATTGAATAAAAATAAGAGCATTTGATTAGCAATAGTATGTACATTATATACACAAAATATCTAGAAAATCGCCATGAGATTCTGATAAAGATCAAAAACTATTTTCATTTTTGACTTTCATAATTTTATGCTGAAAAACAATATATAATCAGAAAATAATAAACAGTGAATATATAGATCCCACTTTTTCCCAAAGTATTGGGGATGTAAAAACTTATCCCTTCCGTATCCCGAACCTTAAAAGTTCTACTTTTGGGCAGAAAAGCAGGAATATGAAGAAACTGTAATATGTGACACAGCATCGACAATGGGAACGACAATAGGTAATGCCACAGATCACTACTTTGTAGTTGACTCCATCGATCTTTAGTTATTAGAATATTTGTATTTTATTTATAAAAGAAATATTAATCATGTTTAGACAAATAATAACATTTTATTTCAACAAAGAAATGATTTGGCAAAAAATATGTTTTATCGAAAAACAACAACGCAAAAAGATATCTTCAAATCGTTGTTCGGGATATTTTTTTCGAAATTGTTAAATTCTTGTTCGTTCAAAACTCTCAAACGATCTCACATTATAAATCGACTCTTTAAAGTATTTACAATGCATATTATAACTTATAACTGTTTGAGGTTGTTTATTTATCTCAATTTTTGCGATAAAAATCATTATAACGTCTGGAAAAATAATCGTTACCACGAAAAAAATGCGGTACCAAAGGTGTTTTTGAATAAAAGTGTATATAATTTGAGAGCAAGTTTTATATAAAAACACATTTATTTATGATAAACAAAATGTTTCTATTTTGGTGAAAAATGGTCTATTTTGGAAGTTAAAAAGATCAGGCCTCCGGCGATGATAGCGCCGCTGCGTCTGACAGCGCGGCCGCGGCACTATCATCGCCTTCGGCATGTACACTAATAAACTAATCCAGCGGAATATCAAAGATGTCCTCCCTTTTTCTCTTCCTTTTCTCGGGTTCTCGAAATTTGGGGTCGTGTCAAAAAGTAACAAAATAGTAAAAAATAGGATTTGTATATTGTGATGTATGTAGTTGATATAAGCATACCTTGAGTTAATGAATGGCAAAATATCAGGTGACTTTATAAAAAAATATCGAAAAGTAAATTTGCATTTTATGGGAGAATGCGTTATCATTATAGAATATGATGTCTGTATAATGTGCATATTGTTTTTTATTGTGTGTTTTTGTTTAAAATGCGTTTTTGAAATTGAATCTATAAAACAATTCACAAAATATGCGTAAATTTAAATATAACTGTGTGCGATTGTTTTTCTATGTCTTGGTATCATTGATGTAAGTGTGTCATGTTGTGATATTTACTCTTTAAGAAGTTTTACTAGATTTTATACTCAAAGCGTTTTTCAATGATGCCTTCACTAAACGACATATTTTATGGGTGTGTAATACATTTCAGAAACAACACATATGGTATAATATGTTCACAAGAGAGTTGCACAGTGTATTATATGTGTGTATATTGATTGTTGTGCTTCTGTAGCTAGTTCTCCATTTCAAATGCTTCCCGTACTTGAAGCTCATCAACTCTCGGAAATACACAAAAAAATGTCTGCAGAGACTTTTAACAATGCAATCGATATATACATTATACTCATAGTATCATCACACTGCGATTTCATGAGACATGAGAGTTATTAAATAATTCAGATAATTTTTTATTTTTACACTCTTTAGTATATGTATGATTACACCATATTCTATGCATTTGTATTATGTATGTTTTATTGGTTGATATATGTCGTTTGAGGAGTTAGTTTAGCTTGATGTGGAAAAAGTGAAGCTTTTGAATATTTAAAGAAAACTATCTCCAGACTCATGCGTTGGTTCTTGTGGAGAATTAGTAATGTATAATATATATATTTATATGTTTTTTGTATTTATCACACTGTGTAGTTATAACTAATTGCTTCAGTACAAAGTTCACTCGCTCGTTGTTCTGTCGTTTAAATTGTGAATTATTTGTCGCATAAAAAAGGCCATTGAGCGCTTGAGATTATACTATTTGTATCATAGCACATATATAGTGTGTTTAATATATAGATCATGTTTTTCGGCAAATTGGCCACGTCTCAAAAATTTGATATATTATTTAAGACGAAAATCTCGAATTTGCGGAACTTAGTCGTTTCATATCGTATCATATTCATATGTGTGTGCTTTCTTGTCTTTTAAGAATATTTTTAAAAAAGGAAGTAATTTCACCTAAAATTAGATTTTTATTCTTCAATCTGCATATAATGATACATGTATAAGCCCATATAATAACATATCTTAGAGCGTTGTCATGGAATGCTATAGTAGATAAGTTATAGAGCGTTTTTTCTAACTTTTTCCCTTGAAGGCAGTTCATGCTCAAACTTGTCACAACATATTTACATGCCATATAATCGCCCTCAAATCAATTAATGAATTAGTTGCATTTTTAATTTTAAGCGTATAAGAGGCATTTGAATCAATAATACACATAAAAATATCATATGCTGCATAGTAGCGCATACATTTATGCTGAAAATCTTTTATTTTTGGACGATTTGAAATGCAATCAATGATTTGATAGATATATAGACTGTGCCACTTATACCACTGAATAGACAACTATCAATAAGTACATGAAAGTACTTTCAAATCGAAAAAATATTGATCAGATAAAAAGTTATGAAGGTCGCGGGAATACACCGCAGAAGGAAAATTGTTGCCTTCATGGACACTCAAAATATCAAAAAAAAAAAAAAAAAAAAAAAAAAAAAAAAATAGGAAGAGAACACGACTGAACTCGAGTCACGCCAGGAGGGAGAGGGGATGGGGGGGCTGGGAAAATAGACAAAAAAAAAAAACAAAAAAAAAACATAAAAAACAAAAAAGCAAATATATCGGAATCCTACAACTACACTTGCAAA
>JALKBU010000801.1:0-24159 GCA_023091735.1 Trichomonas tenax | reverse complement strand
ATTTATTCTTTTATATGTCATAACACTAATAAAACAAATACAAAATTTAATTCTGTTTTTTTTTTATTTTTTATATTTTTTTTTATCATTTTTTATTTTTATTTTTTTTTTTTTTTTTTTTTTTTTTTTTTTTATATATATGATTTTATTTTTTTTTTTTTTTTTTTTTTTTTTTTTATTTTTTTTTTTTTTTTTTTTTTTTTTTTTTTTTTGGGCTCAAAAAGAGTCCAAATGCATTTAAAATCAAAGCGGAATATTATTGACAGCATTAAAAGGCCCCAAAATGCCAATAATTTATTTTATTGTTTGAATATTTGATCAGCATTTCTTTGCTCATAACTGCTCAACTAAATATTATTACTAGATTTCTTCTTAGTAGAGAACAGACAATATGATGTTATATCTTTGTATCTTGGATAATATTGCTGGACTAGATAGTATATATGAGTATTAATCATTTATTATGACCGATAAAACCAAAATTGACAGAAATTAAAAACGAAAAAAAAATTGATGTATATGCTCAGTCAAACCATGGCATGAGATTCAAGACTTAGCAATTGAGCTATTTTTGATGTTGGGTTCCTCTCAAATATTACAGGTATTTGATCACAAGCCTTGGCTTGAACATTCCTGGATTCTCCCACCACTATCATCGATCACTATTACACATTCAAAATATCTTGAAATTTATGATAAATGTTTCATTTTTCCAAAAGCTCAAATTAAATTTTTAATTTTTTCGACATGTTAACTATAAATTAGATATAAAATCATATATAGAACACAACTATAAACAAAACAACTCTAAATTATTTTTTTTACACACATTGAGGTATACGTTATATACTAGTTGGCCCTGATGAGTTTCATATCTAGAATGCATCCATTATATGGAACTGTCCTTTCTTCTTAAAAGTGCTTTTCATCCAGCTCTGCTGCTGTGCGCAGCCACAGAGTATGGTGTAGTTGCACACAGCAACAAAAATAGACGAATAGCATGCTTTTTAATTCAAATTTAAATACTCACCCCTCAAAATTCTAATATGACGCATATGCTTTTATTAGGCAAATATTATTTTACTTGATAAAATGAATTTATTTTAATCGTTTTTGGACTATTTTTCAATACCAAAAACTGACAATCTGACGCTATACAGAGTGACTCATTGATACGCAAAACACCATATCATCTGAAATATATGTAAATTCATCTAACTGAAATATCGTCATCTTATTTTTGGTCAAAATATCCTCCAAGCGTTAACATAACTCGCATAGTTAATAGATAGTCCTTGTATCGCTCATCGAAACTCTGACAAAACCCTTTGAAACGAGCCCATACCATGCATTTTTATTAAATAAGAAAATAGTCCGATTACAAACATCGTAGATTTATAAATCTTCACATATTTTGACAATTTACAATAACCTTTTGCACAATAAATTTTCCTGCTTGCGGTCAATAGTCTTTGCAACTACACATAAATCTGTGGATTTTCGATAATAGTTATTATAAACGAGTTTTTCAACAATCACCAAAGTGAATATCATCGCCAATTATTCCTAAAAAGCCAGAAACTTCATGTAAATCTTGGAAAAATATATTTTGCAGAAGAATTTTGTCATGTAAAATTTAAAATTAATTTTTTTGATAAGTAACAGCACTGGCCTCACAAAAGCCGGTTTTGCCGGCGCTGAGGCTCCCAAATCGGTCTTCTTCACAATTATAGGCTCTCATAAGTCCAACATACAAATGGTAGGCGGCCAAAATAAAGATTTCTTCCTATGATTCGAGGTCGTCCAAAAATTCGATAGATAACGTTACAATATCGAATTGGGACAATATCGAAAAGATGTATGGAAATATCGTTTTAGCTGGGGGCACATCGATGTTCAAGGGACTTCCAGGGCATGTCAAAAAGGAAGTCATCGCTATGATGACACCTTCAATGTCCGTCAAAGTTGTTGCCACTCCAGAACGCAGAAATGCTGTGTGAATTGGTGGAAGTGTTCTTGGATCTCTTGAGGCCTTCACAGCAATGATGATTGACCGCGCAGAATACAAGGAAGGATGTATTCGGATTGTTCACAGAAAGTATTACAGCCAGAAACTTCATGTTTTGTTTTATTCATACATAAAAATCATTAAATCATTAATTTTATTTAGTTAAACATATAAAATTTAATCGTTTTGTTGTGCATATTCCGAAAATACAAGACCATTCTAATTTGAAATGGCATTGAAGATGCTGTTGTAGTATTTGTTGAAGTTATGAATTGATTGAAGTGTGTTAGCATCTTCATCTGCTCTTCCTCTTTCATGGACTCTCTTCAGGTACTCGTTGTCTGTGTTGTACAGTCCAAAGACGATGTTCTCGTGGGATCCATCAATGATTGTTTTGGAGATGCTTTTCGCAATCTGCGTTTTACTCGATGTGTAATGATGTGAGAAGATGCATTTTGTTACTTCATTGTTTGTTGTGAAATACGATGGAATATGGAATCTGTGGTTGATTTCTGATGCCATTTTGTACAGTTCCTGGTACTCAGATGCTATTATGAATCCATTGATGAAATCAATCTTTGAAAAACATGCAATAGCATCGTCAACAGCTCTTTCGAAGATAATAATTTCATCTCCATTTAGTTGTAACTTCATTAAGTAATTTGGATAATAGTTAATTACGTATTGCTGAACTCGAATGATATTATCTCTTTTTTTAAGATATTTCTCAAGCATTTCCAATCCATCATCTAAGGCATCAATGTATTCAGGTACTTTAATCCAGGATACTTGGTTTTAGTTGAGAATATCACAAACATTTTCCAATGTTGTTGATTTCCTAACAGCAACACCACCTATGATAATAACCTTCCTGCATGATTGCAGCTTCTCAAGCTGAGTAGACATTCTCGTGAAAAATAATTGCGCGCCACATTTCGTCTTTTTCTTTCAAAATTTGTGAGAAAGTGGCGCGAACGATATGAATCCGCACAATTGTCCAGTGTTTGAACTCTCATTTATTGGTATTTTGCATACTCTTCTATAGCATTCTCATAAAAGATAGTGATTGTCATTGCGCCACTTTGCGCGCTAAAAATTAAAAATTTAATTTTGTAAAACAAAACCAGAAAAATTAATTTTTATTGTTATTAATAGAGGAGCAGAAAAAAAGGATTCCTTTCAAAGTTGTAATAAAAATCAAGCTAAAATTGGCATTGAATATAAACAAAATATATTTACACTAATATATAGATAATAATCTATTCGCGATTAATATTCATGAGTCCATTACTAGAAAATTGGATCTCACTAATGACTGCTTTGGCTTTTTGGGAAATAACAATTCCACTGCATTGGTGATCTTGAACAACAGAACGTTGCATCTTCAGAGTTCCATCGTAAGCGCAGACGCCAACTTCGCCGTTATTTTCAATACTTCCGCCATCAATATCAAGAGTTGTCTTCGGAGAATATAAAACTATTCCGCAAACGCTATTCGAGATGAATGCAGATGTAACGATAGAAGCAGAAGCTGAACAAGCAAGTCCAACGCCATTATTATCATTAATGCTGCAAGACTGAAAGTAAAGCGATGAACCTGTAATACAGTGAACTGAAACGGATCCTTTTGCTCTTGTAAATTTAGTAAATTGGGCTCTTAATGATGAATTATCTCTCACTTCAATGTGAAGGTTGTTCCTATCGAATTCAGTATTCTTGATAACAGATTGACTTCCATCGGCAGCAACAAGACCGATGCCATTTTCTGATAAGAAAGAACCATCGAAAGACAATTTCGATCCTTTTCCTTCTATTTGAATGGCGACATCTTTGTGATGCTCAATTGTGCTGTTGTTGATTGTGAGAGAGCTCTGTCTTACCGATGAACAAGCATAACCTGAAGTTAAGTTAAAGTGACAACCATCTGTGGTTGCTGAAGATTTGGATTCGAGGCTGAGACCAACAACGCCATTTTTCAAGAACTCAATTTTCTTCATTGATAGAGTGCTGCCTCTTCTTAAGCAAACACCACCCATTGCGTTTTGCATAACTTTCCCTCCATCGAAGACTATATTAGATTTATATGACTCAATTCCAGAGTAATGACTTCCTGATATCTCTGTGTCATAAAATGCAATATTGGAGCTTTCTTGAAGTAAAACTCCACATTCGTGATTTTTCTTAATCTGGCACTTTTCAAATTTAATTTCACCTGCGGCATTTAATATCTGAACGCCACTTAATCTGCATCTTTCAAAAGAAGAACCAGTTATATAAACAGTAGACATTAATTTCGATCCTGTGAAAGCAATTCCGACTTGGCAGTCCTTAAATTTTGAGTTATTGATCTTCAGAGAATTTGCAACATTTAAATTTGAAATTACAGCACATTTCGAAATGTTAGAAAATGTTGAATCTGAAATTGTGCATTCTGAAGCATGAGATATTGAAATGGCAGTGCCTTTTATCTGCGAAAATGTGCATTGATGGAATTCTCCGATTGCATTTTCTGCCAAAATTACAGCAATAGGACCTGTTTGAGAAAATTTATCACCTGAACTATAAAGAGAAGCATTCGATTGAAGAAGGACAGAAGAAATACCATTGCAATGCTCAATAGTATTATTACGCATTGTACATCCAACTCCATCACTAAGGATAACCGCTGGTCCATAACAATCCGATAAATTACATCCAATTATTTTTGGTGTTGATAAATAACTTGCTTTGATGCATGATTCTCCGCACTCAGTAATCGATGTCTGAATGATAATAGAACATAAACAAGCTGCTGATATATCTATTCCGCTCTTTGCGCACGCATTTATTTTACACGCATCAATGATAAATCTTGAAGTGTTTTTCGATGAAAATCCATTTTTTCCTCCATTGAGTATATTGCAATTCGTAAATTTAGCAACAGAAGAACCTGAAAGAAGAATTGCATCGTCTGTTGTATCATGAATTGTTGTGTTATGAGATTCGATTATTCCATTGTTGCAGAAAACCCCGTTTGACTTTGAAATTATATCGCAGTTCGAAATTGAAGCGGACATTTCTGGATTAATGTATATTGATGGCTTTGAATTTGATATTAATTTGCAATTCTCTATCAAAACGAAGCCATATTCAACTAAAATTGCACTAGATTCAGTACTAATGATAGTAAAACCTGATATCGATATGTTTGGATTCTTAATTATAACAGTACTCGCATTTTTTCCATTTGGATTTCGTATTTCGGCTTTTCCATTTGAAATCAGATTAATTCGTTTCTTTAAAATGATATTTTCCTCGTAAACACCATCAGGAATGAACAACGTCGCTCCATCGGGCGCTGCTTTGATGAAATCGTGTAATTTAAGTTTATTCGATGAATTCGGATATATAGGTTGAGACTTCGATATCGTTATAATAGGCATTTCGAGGTCATTTACCATCTCTCCCGGTGGATTTTTTCTGAAATCGGATTGAAATTCTTCATGTGGCAACAATTCGAATGAAATTGGGGTAAAAGTCGTTGGCTCGAACAGTTTGCTTTTCGGTGCTACAGTTTTTTTGTTGCCTTTCGACGAATTCGAATCTGTATCATCGATATAAGCCTCTAAAACTGGCGCTGCTGATGGAGAAAGATCTACAGACTTAGAGAGGACGGGGGCAAAGCGTTTGATAATCGGCGGCTTCTTTTTTTGCTTTTTCCCCGTCAACGAAAACATCAATGATTTTTGATTTTCTTTTTATTTTGCATCACTCTTATGTTCTGACGCAATCGGACTCAGAACCGAAAATATTAGTTCAAATGTATAATTTAAACATAGACTCATGCTCTTCACTGTTCTATACACAGTGAAAACTATCAAACATCGCGATCATTTCGTTGAGAATTTGATTCATTTATTTCTTACAATATCACAGTTTTGCTTTGTTGATTTATTTCATGAAGCACTCTACACAGGGAACATTGCTTCAATGAATTATAGATTAAACTCAATATCTCATTAACACAACATTATATTCTTAATTTTTTAGATTCTCATGCAATGTCATTTTAATAAAATATTATATGTATACTTACATTATATTTTATAATGTGATCATATTTATAGCAAATTGATGTGATTTACAAACATGATTAAATCTATATTTTAACATATTATAAAATACATTGATATTATTCAATGCAACAAAATTGTGTTGATTTGTAATCGAATGACGGTGATATTTGGATATTTCATGCATAAATTTGTTAAAGTTCTGGTTGAACTTCAGCAGATTCATTAGACTCTTTGTCTTTCTCCTGCTTCTGCTCTGCTGGTTCTGGTTTAGCCTGCTTTCCTTTGATGCAACTTGAAATCAAAAATCCAATATAAAGGAAGAAGAAACACCCGATCCAAGAGAACAAAACAACGCCAAGACCGGATAAAATATGCTTTGTCTTCAGTGCAGTAACTACATATCCAGCGTATCCCGAGAAAGTTGTCAATGATCCGCAAAAGCCAACGCTAAAGAGTGTTAACAAGTATTTTTGCCATTGCTCCTTTGTTTCGACTGGAATTACCAAACCAGCAAAGAAGCAACCGAGATAATTTGCAATTAAAGTTCCTAAATCGAAGTATTCGTGATAATTCTTTTTAATTCCTACACCAATGCCGTATCTGAGGAGAGTGCCAAGAATTCCGCCGACAATTATGCAGACAATGTCGACAATAATCATTTTTTTTTTGTTTTGTTTACAATGCCGATCACTAAAAAGTGACAATTTTTGTCATACAAAATCTTGTATCGTCTTCTGACATTTGCTATTTTACTTGTCATAATGTTAAAACTTCATCATTTTCGGCACCAAATCTAAAGTTTAAAAGCTTAGTTTTGTTATCAAACTCTATAGTTGACCATAAGTTGTATTGATTATTTTCCAAACTCATATAAAATTAAAGGTTGAAATCAAACTCAATTAATGTTGAATCCGTAAAGATTCACTGAAAATTGAATCACGCATATTAGCTTTCTCTGAATGCAGCATGATCCAGATCATTAATAATCAATATCAGTGAGGAGTTTCATTGATTAAAAAAAATCAAAAGCAAGAACATATTTCAAAATCATAATTTCAATATCAACTCGTTCTAAATGAACACAGCGATGGCAGAAAACACGACAACGATTAGTGCCACTATGAAGTACCTGAAGGAGCGATTTTCAACAAAAAGGAAGAATGGAATATTGTAAATTGGGATATGTGAAATAATTGTCTTTTTGATGTCTGAATATCCCTTATAAAGAGCGATTTTGTAAGCTGTTTCATTAAATTTGTTTTTGATCCAAACATTGGCATTCCTTTGCAGAAGAAATTCAACCATTTCATTTTTATTTTTGAAAACAGCCTTCATCAAAGGAGATGTTCCATTTTGATCGACTTCATTGATATCGGCTCCATTTGAAATCAATAACTTCAAGCATTCTAACTTTCCTCCACAAATAGCTGCCTTCATTAAATCCATAAAGCTTCCTGGTTTGTATCCGAGATTGAATATCCCTGTGGCAATGTTTAAAGATCCGTAAAAACAAGCATTGAGAAGAATTTGATGTGGAGAAAACAATTTATCAAATTTCTTCCAATACTTGTGTGAATGCTCAATATAAGTGTTTATCATTTCTAAATTGTCATCTGCAACCGCTGCCTGAAGGCAAATATTAATCAGTTTGTAATCATTGTATATCATATAATTCTTCAAATAAATCGGGAGAGTGTAGTTTAAAGCGTGAACGTGTCCATTTCTAATTGTCAATGAAACACACATATCATTTAAAGAATATCCATGTTTATGTAAAAGAATAATAGATTTCAGGCATCCTTTTTCGCATGCTAAACACATTGTTTCGGTATCATTTAGATCATTATAATCTTTCAAAAATTCTTTCAATATCAAATCTCTATCATATTTTGTGGCAAATTGAACTGCAAACTTAAGCTCTTTGCATGTGAAGCTCTTGAAAAACTGCTTGCATATATAAGTAGAACCTCCTGTGGCAATGCCTGTAATAATATTTTGAATTGTTTCATGTGGAAGCATTGTTTTTGTATGAATTCTTTTTGTCATTGAATCAAAGGCAACTGCGTGTGCTGATTCACCTGCAAAGTTAATATATTTCAAGTAGTCGAATTTGTAGTTATTAAAGGCATAATAGAATGCTTTCGAGTTGCAATACAATAAAGCAATTTCTGGATCAACTTTTTCATCAAAACTTTCAATAAAGTACTGAACAATATCATTTCTGTGCGATTTTGTTGCAGCAGTGATTCCTTTCTTATAATTGTTTAATTTATTAACGCATAAATGGATAATCTCTAGGTTCCCACCATATACTGCAGAATAAAGAGTAAGTTGATCAACATGACTTGTTTTCTGCATAATTAAAAACTTGAAGATTTTCACAGCCCCAAATAATGCAGAAGCTTCGAAATATGTTGAGTTTTTATTGTAGAGGGGCTTGAGGCTTATGCTTTGGTCATACCAGAATTCGGGCTTTGTTGTTTCTAATATAAATCTATCGATATCATCATCAAATATTGCCTTTATTAATGGATCACTGTAAAACTCTAAAGCTTCATCGAGAGTGATATTTGATGATGTTGAAATTTGATATGGTATAACACCCTTTAGAAGAAGATAGTGTTCAAAAAAGCCAGTTGCATAATTTTGTGGTAATATTTTATAAAATTCTGAATAAATTTGTCCAAATTCAATAATATTTCGAGGGTGAGTATACGCCGCATGTGCAATGGAATTTAGAATATAAGGGATCAATTTACTGTTAGTTTCAACAAATTTTAAAATTTTATCAGAGAAATTTTCGGAATTGTTATGGTTTAGATCCCAAATACAATCCTCAATTTCGAATAAATCATTGATATTCCTTCCTAAAGACTCAACAGCTTCAAAATCATATTGATAATTCATTTTGACACAAAAAAAATGATCAAAACAATCTTCAAATTGGAGATTTTCTAAAATATAAAATATATAATCTACACAGATTTTTTATCCATTATGCATCATTAAAACCGAAATTTAAATGTTGCATCACATCAAAATTAAATATCGTTTTTTGACTTGTCTATTGCATATTTATGTGTTTTATTAATTGAATAATACAGTATGGATAACATATATAATGCTTATATCAATAAGAAAGACTTTTATTGACTTGAAGTATGTGAAAATTCACTCAAAACATCTCCTAGTAATGAAAATTTTTGTAATTTTTACCACATTATAAACTGCTCATTTCTAGCCTATATAATAGATATCTAACAGTATTTCTAAGTAAATATTATATAAAAGTCTATATTAATTATTGTAATATGTTTCATTATGAATGATATTGATGTTCTATGTTGAAATATATTAACAAAAGTTTTACTATGTCGAATTTGGTTGAAAATGTGATGGATAAATATTAAAATGCTTGCTAATGATATGTTATGAGTTTTCAAAAAATCCAAAATAAATTTTTGTCTAATTTTTGATTGATGGGAAATAAATCGTCAAAATTTTTGATTCATGGCTGATATTATCATTCCCGTTGGCCAAAAGCTTCTTTCCAATGTTTCTATCGTCAAACTGAAGAAGAACGGAAAGCAGTTCGAAATTGCTGTAACTCCAAACAAAGTAACGAGTTGGAGAAATGGCCTCGAAAAAAATATCGACGAAGTTGTTCAATCACACTCGATTTTCTCAAACGTCGATCATGGAATGCTCGCAAAGCAGTCTGAAGTTCTTGAAACACTCGGTGTCGATGATATGGAAAAAGCGTTGAGATTAATTCTTGATCAAGGTCAGCTAAAACTTGCTGAAAAGGAAAGAAAGATCGTTATCGAGAATCTTACTAAAGATATTTCGTCAATTGTCGCTTCACAATGTGTTAATGTTAATACTGAAAGGCCACTCACTTCTTCAACAGTCGAAAGAGCCATGAAGGAGATTGGTTTCTCTGTTAAGCCAACAAAATCTGCAAAGGCACAAGCTCTCAAAGTCATTAGAGAATTAAAGGCACAAGGTTATCCAATTGCACGTGCTAAGATTCGCCTTGTATTCTACATCAAGCCTGAACTCGCTGAAAAGATGATTTCAATGCTTCCACTTGTTGAAAAAGTTGATAAAGCAGATCCAAACCAAACAGCTGTTATTGCTCAAGTAGAGCCTGGCTCGTTACGTCAAATTGCTCAACACTTAGCAGATGAATTTGGCACAGACATTAAGATCGACATCTTAGAATTATACGTTTCACCAACAATGGATGTTGCTGACAAGAACGATGCAAAGCAGCCGAATGATAACAAGCAGGATGATAATTCTGAAGAAGATGATGAATAAATATTGTAGATTTTTATGTTTTGTTCAAATATAATTCTATTAAACACTATCTATGGTATAACCATAGTATTATCTAAATCCAATTTTGATTTTTCATATTTTGACATTGTAAAATATTCGTTGTCAAAGTGAAATAATTGTTTGACTTGAGAACTAAAAAGATGATACAATTGCTTAATTATTAAAGAATAACAGATCTATCATTTAAAATATAAAAAATATAAATATTATCTCGCAGAATAAATAAAGAAATCCATTCCGAAGTATTTCGCTATAGTATTGTACAACCTTCTTTGGTCCTCTGGCAGTTTTGGTGATCCAGTCTTTGCTATTGACTCTTGAGTATCTCTATTAAAACAATCTCCGCTTAATTTCAGCAAAATCGCCTTCAATTTAAAACCATCTGGCCCCATCTGCCTTAAATTGTTCTTTTCAAGAATTTCTGGTATTTTTGGTAAAATCTCGTGCCTAACAATTTCTGGGCCTATATAATACAACATAATTGCGGCTCCTATCTTTCTCTGTACAATGCTTTGTCTTTTATCAAAAAATGTTGTTTGTCTCTTATCATTGAAAATTGATGCGAAAAAAACAGCTAATCTACTCCTAAGATTAGGATATATAGATTCATATCTCTGAACCAATTCGCATAAAAATCTTGCTCCTTGGTCTTTAATGCCAAAAATATCGAAATTTGGCTCAATAACTGCTGTAATTCCTAAACTGATGAAATTTTGTAGGAATGAGTCTGTTGAAACGAATTTATTCCGAAGGAGAGCCTCGGAAATTTTGATTCTGATGATTATTTCCATGATATGAGAGTAAGGATTTGATAATTCGGCGTTGATATATGGTAATAATGGTGTAATTGCTGAATCATTTTCGAGATCGTGGCAAATAGAGTAAAGCTTATCTGTATTTTGAAACACTTTCATGTATTTCGTGTACAAATCTTTGTCAACTTCGTTTCTGGAAGAAATTATGTGAACAGGCTGGTCAGTTAATTTAGCCTTAGTTGGCGCAATGATCTGTGCTGTTGCAACCGCATTTTCTTTATTAGGTTCTCTGTGTGTTAGTTTATCTAAAAAAATTATCTTGACCCAAAATGCAAACAAAATGGGTCAAGATGTAATACATACGTTATATTTTCTGGTATTTGAGGCTGAACGCCTTTGAGATAAGATAACCAATGAAAGGAAAAATACCTTTCAATCGGCGTTGGTAGAAGCATCTGATTAATGTATTGGTTAATATCGAGCTGCCTATCTTCTGGGACAGACAGAATTGTGTTGTCAACCGTTCCTATCGGTGTATATCGAATTGCCTTGCGATGTCTATAACCAAGGAGATATCCATAGTTCATAGCCAGTAAGGATTCGTTGAGGTTGTCAACTGTGAGTCTCTTTTCATGACTTTGCTTTTGAAAATTGATACCAAACCTCAATACATTCTTAACTAGGCTTTCAAACCTGTGTTTGGTATCGATAATTACGGCAATGTCCTCAATTGTGGCATTCTTCTCATCGAAAATTGCCCGTATTGATTGCTCAAATATGGGTTCGATGAGACTATTCGTCATTGAAAAGTGACAAAATTTTGGTATTTCTTGCAAAAATTTCGTCGAATTAATTTTCAAATTGGAGTCTAATACATTGTTGCATATACTCATTACATTAATGTCTATCTATTCCTTAAGCAAAACATGCCATATAAAGAAAAATATAATATTGATATAATATAATATAATATAATATTAACCATATTTTTATCACATCAAGTAGTGAAAACATCTAAATTACGAAAATATAACTATTGGTATTATATTAAATAAATATGATATTTAACTAATATCTCTAAATATCGAAGGTAAACATAGATTTTTAATTATAATTTCTAAAAGCGATTTCATTTTTATATTTAACAATTGTCATAACATTTGAAGAATCAAGTTGTTTCAAGATATAAAATAAAGACCTTCTCAGCCTTTAAGGTTATCTCTCGGAGGGAAAAAGTTCAGATTATCTTTATGTCCTATTCTGTAACAGCTAAACGCACATAAAAATTCTTTTAACTACTAGATATACATATGTAATGAATCAGTTAGAAATTCATAATCAAGACTATATTGAAGTTAATAGTGTTTTTTAAAAAAATCGGAATTTTGCATTATTAAGCGAGCAATATATAATTATTTTGACTTTTATATATGTTCATAAGCTTCGTTTAGTCACTATATATAAAAATATTTGTAACCAATTTTATTGCATCATCTTTCGTAGTTATAGTGTTAATATAGACATAAACATGTAGCTGCAATATGAATGCTGCAGCAACCTAACTTTTGGAGATACGAATTAGATTTAACTAATTTTAACTATATATGAGATGTTTTCTAAAAATATATACATACATTATTGATGTGTAGTAATATACTCAACATTAATTGATGGTATCCATGAAGGAATAGGTAAATTGGTGGTGAAATTTCGGTATTTTAAGAAATTTTATAGATTTTTCTATCTATTGGGTATCGAGATACGATTCATAGCTCCCACGATAATTGGCTTGGTGTATGCATGTTGTGGGCTGAGCACTTGATGTATGTCAAAAAATTAGCGTTTTTGTTAAATGATTAAAAAGTGATAAAATAATTCATTATAATATTATTTGTTTGTTATTTAACAGGGAAAAAGTAGCTCTGTTCGAAAATATAGCCGACCATCCAAACATTGTATATAGCATTAATGGCATTATTAGGTTGTAATGGATTAATTAAACATGTGTTTATGATAGGTAAAATCATGAGATTTTTAGCAATTTACAAAAAATAATCGTCGCTTGGAAGGTGAATTTTTAGGCGTTTTTGCATTTTCCTAAAGTTCTTCCAAAACGATATCCTTAGTTATTTTAGTTTCGTTGAAAATTGCACACTTATCTGAATCGAAAACAATAATTTCCGCCAAATATTTTCATTGTTAGCAAAAAGTTAATATATTTTGTTTAGATACTATATTTACCTTTGCTATTCATGGAGTACATTTGGGTTATATTTCTGTACATTGTCATAAATTGTTATATTATGAATACTATAGGATCCCCCAGAAATTGATCAATTTTCACGTCGAATAAATTTTTCTTTCATTCGAATTATATTAATAGAAGGCATCGAGAACTATTGAATGCTTCATTTTGTACATAAGTATTAGCAAAATATCAGTTAACTCATCAATGAACTTCCAATAATTTGATTTTATTTATTGGGTTAGGTCTGTTTAAATGGCAGAAAACAATGCTCCTGAATAATGCAAATGCATGTGCGTCCATACATTAACTAGAATAATAATACATGTTTATAAAATGCATGATGTTAATAAAAAAAGTTAAGAAAAATGATCATAACTGGAATTAAACCTATCATGGGTTATGTGAGTATTGATCCTAACCGTTATGCCATATTTGTCATGTAAAGTCAGATTTGAAATCAGATATATGATAATTTTCCAATTTTGAAATCTCGAGAACTTATGTTCACCAAGCTTAGTCCTTAATAGGGTATATTCCCCATGTCACATGGAATACACCATATAAATTTTATCGAAAAAAATTGGGAGGAAGGGAGTGAGAATGGCTTTTATAAAATGCCAAAAAGATTTTTTAGCTAAGAAATGTTATATACATTAATAATGAAATTGATTGATAGATTTTATATTTTCAAAAAATTAAAAATGCAAGAAAAATCAATAAAACAAAATGAAAATTCTAAAATAATTTGTGTAAGATAAAAAAATCATTCGAGGAAAATGCAGGTAAATGAGACTTTTTCGTATCAAATTGTTAACAAAACGTCGATTAGGTCATCAAGCCTCGCACAGTTACAGCAATGCATTAAAGATGTGATAGAAAATTCCGAGGATCTTCAAAGTTTGCAATCGATATCAACAATATCTGCTTTCCAAAATTGTGTTTCTGCACAATTCAAAGTTTCTCAGAACACAAAGTCCGAGGGATATTACTTGAACTCATTATTTTCCCTTTTATCATACAACAGTCTGCAGAAAAACAATATGCACTACTTATTGTTAATGAATGCCCTCATTTCCACCGATTTAGGCGAAAAGAAAAATAAAGCAATGAATATATCCAAAGATATTATATCCATTCAACCCGATTTAAATCCAGTAGTTTGGACTTTATTAGAAAAAATCCTCGTATGGTTGACAAATCCGTTGGGAACATCAATGCATTTAACGCTACATCCATTACGTGACACAATTTGGAAATGGTATTTTTCTGGAGATACAACTGCAATAATTTCATCGCTATCACTATTAAATATATTCATCAAACGATTTTACATACTCTTGATACCTGCTTTCAATAGCTTTCAAAACTTATTAACGCGTTCTATCCAAGATTCAGAAATCAAAATACGTAATAAAACAATAGAAGTTCTAGAATCATCATTGCAAATTATAGGATCATCGTCGGATGGTCCAATACGTAGATTATTTGATGGATTTCGCAATTTAATCGAAAATGAATATAATTCAATTCTCGTAGAATCAGTTATTTCGGTTTTTGAGCATTCCGCTGATTACTGCTATATAATGCAATTCTCAAAAACAATGATAGAAAAGCTAAATCCGAATGATCAAGCAAGTTTATTATTAATTCCATTCATTTACAAGTGTAAGCCATCTGTTTTCATATCGGGTGACATCAAACATATCTTGGAGATGTTCAAAGACTTTCTAACAGCAAGCAGCTCCAAGAAAAAGATGGTTTATAAAGCTCTCGGAAATTTCGGCTTTAATTTGTCGAAATTCATCATTGAGAATCACCAAGTCCAAGTAAACAGCATTTTGGAGGCAATAACGATAGACAGCAGAGTATCAGCTTATGCATTCCTCTCTTTAGTCGATCCACAATCGGATTTCTTTTACGACAAAATGTCTGATTTGTTCGAATTGCCAATTAGCACATTCCTCGCTCGTGGCATGAGAAGGTTCATTCGCAGGTGGCCTGATTCTGCACACCAGTTCAGATCTTATGTAATGTCACAGCTTAATAAGATTGTTTTGATTAGCAGTGATGCGGAAAAGTTAACACACGCATTCAACATTTTGGCGATGTTCCAATTCAGAGATGATGAAATGAGCAATCAAATGATTGATCAATATTCGTTGATGCTTCGTCATCCAAGTTCACAAGTTAGAGAAAAATGTGCTTCATTCTTGATTCACCAGCAAGCAGTTTTTCCATCAGCTGTTTATCGATTAGTTGCATTTGTTTCAATAGAAACTGTTCCAGAACTTCGTGCAGAAACTATTTCTAAAATTATTGTTCAGCCAACACAATCCGATATGATTACTCCTCTTCATTCATTGCTTACTGACAGACAAACAGAGATCGTTTACAAAGCATTAACATTATTATGTGAAATCAAAGAAGCATCGCATTTCATTATGGAGTTCACCTGTGATATCATTAACAGACTCAATAGGTCTACGACACTCGAGGGCCATTATGTTACTTGTTTACTTATATTGGCAAGAAATCATTTCATTTATATTCGTCCATTTGTCAACATTATCATCGACTATCTTCTTAAATGTGAAAGACAGACAGCTTCATCATTAGAGCTCATAAGTATACTTGTTAATGATATCGACTTTGAAATAATCATTCCGAAGTTGGAGCCAATTTTAATTAAATCTTTGAACAGGAATTCATCAAACAGAAAAGTTTCAGCAGCTTTAAAGTTGTTCACTGTTTTGTTGTCGTCACAGAGCTTCAGAATACAGCTCCGCAGTACTCGCGAAATACTTATAAATAATCTCATAGACTTGTTCTCATCAACTGATAGTGAGAAAATCCGCACACAGATCTTAGAAGTTGTCACAAGAATTGGAGTAATAACACCACTTGCTGTCAGATCACTTTTCACACGCCCAGTTAAAAGATTCAACAATAACACTATTGCGCCACTTGATGGACTCTCAAATCTTCCTGTTTATGCAGCGTCTTTTGCTGTTTCAAGCATCACTGAGATCCTCGCAAGTGAAGATTTCAGTTGCTTGCAAAGTTTAGCATTGGAAACGTTATTGATCATATTGAAGAAGTTCAGGACAATTCCAATGGTTATTCATGATGAAATTCTTGAGACAATATGCAAAACTATAAGAGGAAAATCCACATCAACGACGACAATTATTTTGAATAATGTTCCAACATTGATCAGAATCTTCGACAAAAAGGCCGAGATATTCATTCCTGATATAATAAGCATTATTTTCGAGAACTGGGGTAAAATAGACTTAGCAATATTGCTCACAGGAATTGAGTGGATGGCCTATAGATTGCCGGATGCTGTTGCTCCGTTTGCTTCAAAGATTCTATCAATGATTGTTCCTGAACTTTCTACAGCAAAACCAAAGGAAGCTGAAAACATCTTTGTTGCTATTGCATGCTTTGGCAAACTAAGCGCATTAGTTGATACACTTATCATGCAGAACGCCATCCCGTGGATTGAAGGTCATATTCATGAAACAGATGTTGAAGCTTATGTACTTGAAAAGTTCGCGGATATATTGAAAGGAATGCCAATCGAAAAATTCTATGTTAGAATTTATCAAATGTTGACAATGATCACAAAGGAGAACAGTGAACTTATTCCTCAGGTTATAGAGATTCTCAGTGTTGTTATTGTAAGAATGAAGAATGAGTTGGAGATCTTCATTCCTGAGATTCTTCAATTCTATGATTTGAGGAATTTTGATACATTCTGGAAGATTATAGAATGCATTTCAACACACAGAGACATTCCTCCTAAATATGCAGATCAATTCATTCATCCAAACATCAACAGAATGTTCCAAGATTTCCCTGAGCAGCCTTTCTCATCATTCCAGTACATACTTCCTGAATTCGAAGCTCCATATTCTTCATGGGATGCTTTGCAATGGAACAGATGGATAAATAGCTTTATGAACTTGATCATCCTCAAATCTCCTTCTAAAGCAATATCCGCTTGCATGACAATATGCGAACGTGATCACAAAGTCAGATCTACTTTATTCCCTGTTTCATTTGCTCTCTGCGTTTCGGAATGTTCAGATACACAACCGCTTCATAGTGTTCTTAAAATCGCTTTAACAAGTGATGGCATTCCTTTATACGCTCGCAGTTTATTCTTGTCTGCTGTCGAAATATTGATGCTGCATAACATTGACGTTAGAGTCCCTGAAGCAGTTATTGGCGAAAAAGCAATGCAAGCGGGAAATTTGAGCCTCGCGCTTCGATGCTTTGAGAATATTTTCAAGCAGACGGGAGATTCCTCAAAGCTCGTAAAGGTCAATTTGATGCTTGGACAGAGGTATCTCGCACGCAAACTCGCAAAATGTGATACAGCGGAGGAAGCAGAATTAGTCGGTAACTGGGACAAAGCTTATGACTTATATAGGCTTGCAAATAACAAAGAAAAGATATTATTATGTCTCGAAAGAATGAATAAATTCGAAACACTTTCAAAGCTTCAACTCAAGGGCGAGAAAGCGGCGGAAGTTGCATTATTTAATTGCTCAAACGAGTTCCGTGAATTAGCAGAAACAGATTTCCATAAAGCTGTAATTGCAATTCTTGATGGTAATGCACAAGAAGCATCAAACATTATTCGAAAGATAAGAGATACAGTTTTCCCACACATTCTTTCTAACACTGACTTTGATTACGGCAGTATCACAAACGAAATGTCATCAGCTTCAATGCTCGTCGATCTTGAAGATGCAGCAAGAATTTTAGAGCTTAGGCTCGCGATGGTAAACTCAACACCACACGAGAAAACAAGAATTGAAGACAAAATTAACAGGTTGTTTGAGATGTGGGATGAAAAGTTTGACAGTTTAGATCCATCATCACTATTCTTAACGATTATTATCAGAAGAGCTGTTTCGCCGCCAGAGAAAACAGCAGACGGCTTTGTCAAATTCTTGAGGAAATACCATAATGACACGAATGCAGGTGAATTGGTTGATATGGCTTTCAAGAGACTTTCCATTCTTGATCCAAGAAGATTTGTGATGATTGATAATTTGCTCAATAAATCAGTAAACGAGTTCGAAGAAGCCGTCAAGAACTCTGAAGTTTCTGATGATAACTGGAGACATGAACTTGGACGTGCTTTCTTGGCCGCAGGAGATCATGACAAGGCTGTAAAGTATCTTCCACGACATAGCTTAGATTGGGCAAAAGCTGCATTAAACTTATTTGAACATAATAATGATTTCTCGATCATCGAAGATGTTTTCTCGACATTCATCAAATTCGACGGAATTCATTTCTTGATGGCAATTTTATCACGAAATATTCCTGAAATTGAAGCAATCGTCAATTCCAGAGCTGATTTAATTCCTCCATTGCAACTCACAAATTTCATTCCTCAGATTGTTGCCTTTGCAGACCGCCCCGTTTATTTGAATTTATTGTGCAAATATTTCAAGGCATCACCAAATAAAGCCATTTTCGCAATGGTTCACAAAGTCATCAGCGCAGACTCTGAATTATTTACTAAGTTTGTTTCTGAAGATCCATCGATTAATCATATTGTTGAGTTTGCTCGTGAAATGGTTAACATAAGCACAACATATCATGAGCGTATTGCGATCAATGCACAAAAGTTTGTTGATACACAAGATCTATGTGACTTAATTTCTCTTTACAGCCAAGAAGACAAATCAGGCGTTGTCAATCAGTTCTTCCAACTTAATCCAGATCTCAAAGAATGCAAGAGACTCGCTTTGTTATACAGCGCGAATCTTCAGAAGGCAGATTTGCATCAATGCTATGATGCGCATAAATCATTCATGTCGAAGATTGTCATGCCAAAGGAGTACTCACTTTCCGATATATCACACATCGAAGAGAAAGATTTCTTCACAAAGATTACGTTACCATTTGCTGATGCACAAATTGGACGATTTGGAAGTATCATCGCACAAGAAAATTACTCAAAGACAATCAAAACGATCCTTGATTCGGGCATCACATCTTCCTTCACTATTCGCAACCGTTCTCATTCATTCATTGACGAACGAGCTTTCATATTAATGAGACTTATTTCCAAGATTCTCAGGTCCCAAAAGACTTCTTTTGCTCCTCCAATGATTTACACAGTTCCATTAACGCCATCTATTTCACTCGAGAAAAGCTCACCATGCTTTTCACTTGAAGAAGCCATCAAGCAAAGTCGGAGAAGACAATCGACAATGGCTGATGAAAGATCCTGGATTATCGATGACTTTGATTTCCTCGCACCAGATCAAAAACTCACAGCATTCAAGCAGTCTCTTTCATCTACTCGCGGTGATGACTTAGAGAACATAATCATTAGAGGCAGTGTTTCAATTCAAGGATGGATGGAACGCCGCACAATGTATATCAGCAGTCTTGCAATTAAATGCATCACTGGATACATTTTCGGTGTTGGTGATAGAAAGCTTTCGAATATAATGATGGAACTTGCAACATCAAAAGTTTATAACGCAATCTTCTTCCCATGCTTCTCTGCGACACAAGTTCCATTCAGACTTTCAAGAGTCATGGCAAATGCTTTAGATACAGCGGGTGTTCAAGGAGTTCTCGAAAGAGAGATGAAAGATTGCTTGGAAGCAATTCGAAAGGAAAAGGAAAGATTGTTGAGAGCTATAGAGCCAAATGTAAGAGATGAAAAGCTTGGATGGGCACCAAAATGTGATAAAGCGTTAGAATTTGTTTCACAGAGATTAGAATCAGACAGATCTTCCCTTGATGTTGTGAAAGATTTGATTTCTTCAGCTTCATCAGATGAAAGTCTTTCAATGATGCCATCCGATTGGAATCCATGGTGGTAATCATATATTTGTCATTAAATGTAATATTTGTATGTTTTTTTAATCAAATTATTTTCATTTTATTTTTATTTCTTTAATTATTACCATTCAAACATACATCATATAGTGCATTATAGTTTTAGAATAAAAGATGACTTTGATTAAATTAAAAATCAAAATATTGATTATAAATTTATTATGTCAATTAATAAATTGCGACTATAATGCATAACATATGCTTTATTAAAATATACAAACAAACATAATATTTACAACTCTGTTGATTCTCTATATGTTTTGCGCGGTGAACACGCAGTGTTGATCTTTCGTGGTGCTCTCTGCAGCTCTTGGAAGCGCTTCTCATTGAGAATTTTCGTCGATGTTCGAATAGGCATCGTTAATGGATTTTTGCCAATAAAACCTTTCCTTGAAGACTTCACTGGCTGATCATCGTCGTAAACTTGCGTCCTCTCACGTTCCTGCACTGTGGAAATCAACTCGCGACTTGGCATAAAGAATTTGTAGTTTTCTGAGACTTCTGTATTGAGAGGGACATTTCCTGAGTGATCGCACATCTCCGGTGGGACCTGATATCCCTTGTATTTGTAGTATTTCTTACGAGCGTTGTATGTATTCGGTCGATCTTGATTTAACTGAAGGTTTCTTTCCGAAAAAACGAACCATTTGCCGGTATTTCGCGCATTTATCGTCGAAGAATGCCAAATTATTACATCGTCAACTGGCTCCGGCTTCGAGAACCTGAAATACGGCTTCTTACGTTGCATTTTGTCTGTTAGAAATATTTTTGACATGTAAATAAATTTTTGACTTTTCATGATAAATTTTTGCTTTACAAAATCTTATTTGACACATAAAATGTTTATGACACTTTACATTTTGTTTGACATGTAAATAGTGCCAAAAATGTCTAAGTGAATTACTTCATATATTGAAGTCAAAGAACTGTCGAAAATTCTTCCATATTAATTTTATCGCTATTCAATAAGTAAATATTGAACTCAAATTCTTCTATCCTTAATTGCATTTTTTCATAATTGATAATAAAAAAAATCATGATTTGTTCTGATACTTGCAATGAAAATGCAAAAAAAAACAATGATGTGGGAAAAAATCCATATTGATTTTCCATTTGAACCATATAAAAGTTATATAGAGACTTCACAAGCAGTTTGAGGAACATAAATTTTTTATAAACTGCTCAAATGAAAGTTTTTAAAGAGCTGTATTATTATTGCACCAATAGCATATGGCATAGCCTGCATATATCCACACATCATCTCGCATGTTGAAGCTTCAATCATCTAATGAACGCATTCAATGTTGATTTTTACAATCAAGTACTAAAATTATTTTGGATGTATGTTGAGTTATCATGTAAATATAAGTTTAGATTAAAAATATACATTTGACTAATTCAAACAAGAAAAGAGTTCAGATGAAATAATCAATACCGATGAACTCAAAAAAACGCATGTGAACTTTGAGTTTTTGTCTCCAAAATTATCTCAAAAGTCATTAGAATCGCTGTAATCGTTTGGTGGGAATAATGATGCCATGAATCCCATAACTTTGTCATTGTGCTGTTGCAGTCTATTCTGCCAATTCTGTAGCTGCTCCTCAGTCTCAATGAACGATCCATCATCTTTAAAGTTCTCTATTATCTGCATAATCTGATTTTCCACATCACAGATCGCTGTGATTGGAATATCGGTCACTCCATCATCAACAGTCATTCTGCTCAGACCATCAAGTTGATTATGTACTTCGTTGAATGCAAACTTTAATTTTTCGCTGATTAATTCTTTTTGTTTGTCAGAAGCTTCTCTTGGAGAAATATTTAGTAGTAATTCGATATACGCACGCTGATATCTTTGTATTTTCATATCGCAATCTTCTATTTGTGCATTAATTTCAGTAATTTTTTTATTTACTTTGTCATTATCGTTGTTTTCGAATATCTCATGAAGTATATTAAGTTGAGCTTCGTAAATATTCTGATCAATTGGTTTCATTTTCGATACTTGTTTTTTGCAAATTCGATTAATCCTTCAACATTCATAATAATGAATCAGAGACGAAATAAAAATTTTCTATTCTTGAATATTTCCATATGACTGTGTTCTTTATTTGTGTTAATCATGATTATTCAAAAAATATTATTAACATTTTCATAACATTATAACATATCGACAAACTTGCTAAGGTCCGATAGTTTTATATTCTTAATTTCTTGATTGAATAAAATATTATGAAAATACATTTCATATTCTCATAACACTATTATCTATATACAAATTAAAGATGATTGAATTAGCTTTTAAGTTCTAATTTTTATCTTTATAAAATATTTATTCAAATATATTTCAGATTCTAATGACATTATAATTAGCATACAAATTAGTGGTTATCCAATTTTCTTTTAAGCTCGAATTCTAATCTTTGATAAAAATATAAAATCTAAACATTCAATAATTGTTATCTATAAACAATTTGGTGGAGTTCTAGTTAACTTCCAATTGCTAACTCTTATGAATTAAAAACACGTATCAAAACATTGACAAATCGAGAGTACATCGACCTATATGAACTCTGTTGATTAAATTAAACAATAGACAACTTTAATTTATATAAACAAACAGCAAAATTAGTATTTTCCTATTATAAAAACGCTTGAATCAAATCACCTTATTCGTTTTCTCCGCATAAATATCGTAAAAGCCTTGAAGGCGGCAATATATTTTGATTTGTAACTTTTGGAACAACATGCAATATGAAAAACATCAAATGTGCAGTTGGCCACGACACTAGAAATATTTGCAGCACCCGTTGAAAAGGCATTCTTGAAGCAAGATATATAATCAAAATTCGGATGTAAGGTAATATAAAAAGCGGTGTTTGGACACCAAAAAGAAAAATAGCGTTCTTCGGTGATAGTTTGGCAACGAAGAAAAAGAGTGTCATTTCGAAAATTAATCTTAGGTCAAATAGATCAAAAACTAAGACAAAAATTGTGCACAATACATAAAATAGAAACAGTGTGTGAATGACTTCTGATCGTTTGTTTTGAAATTTAGTTTCGAGATAAAAAATCGGAAGATTAATTGATATAATGTTGACTATTAAAGAAGCACTCAACTTTCCCATATAGAAGATACTTGTAAAAAGTGGAATTACGTTACCTTCCACAAGAATATGATTTGGATTGTAAACAAAGTTTTTTTCCCATGTTGGCTGTAGCCAAACAACGATCGACAGCGTCAACATCATCACCACGAAGAATATGAGAACAGGATATGACGTAATTCCGTTATCCATCAAATTTTTTGATAATTTTTTTTATTTAGTCGCGTGGTTCTCATTATATTTTCATGCTTTGATTGATAGTGAATTTGCAATGATATCAATTTTTTGCAAATTTTGTTTAAAATATTTGATAATTTTTATAAAATTGTTATTTCTTCACCAAACACTTTGATTATCGTTTTTAAAGTGCTTCATTTAATCGCAGTCAAATGCTGAGTGTTAAGGCATTTTTTTATTTCTTTTGAAATCAAATCAAAGTCGTTAATCTTGTTCTAACTTATCCAAAAATATGAAGCTATCATAATATATAGTGAAATCCTATAAGCTAATCAATCGTATTTTACTTTTTTTCATGATCAATGTTATGACATCTTCATTTATGGATTTAAGGATGACCTGATGTGTCAGATTTTTTCAGAGTCTATGACAAAAGTGAACACCAAAAAGTGACAGGGGACCTTAAAGTCACTTTTCATGAATAAACTGTCACTTTTTGCGCGGGCAAATTGTCACCTTTATAAAAAGTGTCATAAATATCTTTGTTGTCTAACCAATACATCCAGGTTGGTGTTGTTGACGAGCC